>JAKSZP010003069.1:0-78028 GCA_022478985.1 Massospora cicadina | reverse complement strand
ACTTTCCCCTAGCGCAAGCCCCTGGAGGGGAGTTAAGCCCCATCAGGAGGAGAGGGTAATGTCATGGTTAAATGACATGATAGTGGGGACCAACCCCAAGGATAAGGCTGGGCGACAGGAGGCCCAGAAGGTGAAGCTTCAGGCCCTCCCTGACCTCAGGCACACAGTAGACCAACTCTTGGTACAAGCCAAATATGCTCAGGTTATACTAGTGAGGTGCATAACGCCCAGCCCCTTGCGTCAGCCCAGGCGTTAAAATGGATGGTTCACTCTATTAATGCAGATGGTTTGATTTGGTTAGTTGAGGAACGGGGTTTCAAAACCTGTTTCATCTATGAAATTATGCGTTCAGGTCAGATACAACTTCATTCAATTACTCGAGTGAAGTCAGTGTTATTGTATTTTACCAATTTGGATGGGAGTATCTGCCTATTGGTAAATCGATGCTTAGGACCACTTTGGCAGACCCCAAATTACCCCAACAATGTTTATATTTGATTTTCATGACCAACATTCCTTGTTGGTCGACTTCTTACAATAAATCTTTCCCATTTTCCCATTTTATTTATGTTGTCACAGATGATCCTGTGTGCAGACCTCTTTGAGGAGGTCTTGCGCTACCTTAACCACTACATTTTATATATGATTAGGTTATCGCCTAGTGCACCGTTGGTTCACCCAGGTTCCTTCCAACCTGGGACGTTTACCACTTCTCCTTTAGTGCACCACATCATTTTGGTTGGTTTTTTCCTTACAATAGCTCGCTTTTACTTGAGCTATTATTGCTCCAGCACCCTCTGCTGGGCACTAGTGACTTTTATTCCAATGGCTAGTTCCCTGGCGTTAGCCCTTTGCACCAAGCACTACCACGCTTGGAACAGGAGAGTTATAGACACTCTCCTTACACTTTCTGAAAAGGTGGTTTAATTTTGAGTCAAATTCCATTAGTTTATAGCACCAATGAATGTATTGGCCATTTGGGATGGAATTGTTGAAAAGGAAGGGCACCGCGGAGTTTTCAATGAAATTGCAACAGGTCTATCCAAAACATAACATCAGAATTTTCTAAGTGCAAATACCATGACAAGGATCTATTTTTTGTACAATGAGTAGTTGATTTTGGCTGGGGCAAATCTTTTTGGGGTATATTCTATAGGCAGGTATGTGTTATCTTTGAGTTTAGTGAGGATGGCGCTGAAGGAAAGGTCACTGATATCCATGAGTATTTGGAACTCTTCTCATAAAATTAGAAATATTGATATGGGTGAACAGGTTATTGAATTTTTGAGGGTCTCAAAGCTATTTTTTGTCATTTGAAATTTTCCATTTGGTCTCTTTCTTTTGTAGGTGGTAAAGTGGACAGGCGATTTTTACTAAAAATTGGGATAAAGGCCCTATAGCAGTTGATGGTGCCCAGGAAGCTGAGTAATTTGGGCACATTTTTTGGCTTAGGACAGGAGATAATAGATTCTACTTTAAACAGGTTTGCGCACTAGTTGTTGGTGGTGAGAATATATCTGAGTAGTTTTAGTTCCTGTTTGCACAGCATGAGTTTTGAGTCATTCACGCTGAAATTTAGTTTTTTATATGAAAAAACTGTTTTGAGATTGATTAAGTGTTGCTGGAAGTTTGGTAAAAAATGGTAATGTTGTTGAGGTACTAGGTAACACATATGTTCAATGGGTCTCAGAACAGGCTGTCCATGACTTTCTGGATAGTTCGCGGTGCGCCAGTAAGTCCAAAAGGCATTCTGGTGTACTCAAATTATCCAAATTTTGTCACAAAGGAAGTCTTGGGGATGGATTGTTCATCAACTACCAGTTGATAGTATCTGGAGAAAAGGTCAATATTGGTAGAATACTTTTCGCCCCATAATTTCAATATTTCTGAGATAATTAATAAGTAGTATTCATTCTTATTGGTTATTTTGTTAAGCGGGATATAGTTGATGAACACTTTGAGCTTGCAGTTTTTCTTAAATACAATGACAATGATAAAGGCCCAAGGTGACTGATAGGGTGGGATGAGTCTGCTGACTAAATCTTTCTAAATTTCTTTCTGAACAAATTTTTTGTGGGCTTAGGGAAGTTAAAAGGAGTATTTAGTTTTGGGCGCTGCATTTCCTACATCTATGTGGTGAGATCCTAGGGTTGAAAGGGGCATATCATCACCATCATGGCGGATATTTTCATGGTATTGTTCTAAGAGTTGGTTTAACTGAGTTTTTTGGGGGTTTGTTAAACTCAAGTTCTGAATTTAGTCGTCTATTCAAAACAGAGGTAGGTCACAATTTGGGCAGGGTATTCTAGTTGGTCATTGGTATTAAAGTAGTAGATCTTGATGGCTATCATTCTGTCATCAGTTTGGATATACCACTAGATGCTCTCAAAGTTCATATGGATGCAAAATTTTTCAGGGCCTGGTGGGACAGTAATTTGGGAAATGGTCGTGGTAAAAAATGATGGCTTCAATATATCTGATTTTACATTGTCTATAACAGGTAAGTCAACAATTAGTCTGTAGCAGGCTTGTTGGGTGCTTTCGTCCATAAGAAACACCAGGTTGAAGTGATATATATCCTCATAGCCAATATTTAGGAGGAATTTTTTGGTAATTTTGGGGTGGATGAGCCATATTTAAGGTGATCATAAAGATGTAACCAAAAAGGGATCCAATGGTGTGTGGTGCAATGATACTACTGAACTGGGTTTCTTGGGGTTTTACTGCGCTAGATCTGAGTTAGCTCATTACAATTGCTTGATGAAGATTTTAACAGAGTGTGGGACTAGATTTTCACATGTCTCCAAGGCTGATGAGGATCAAGGTGTCTTTAAAGACTCTTGTAGTAGAAACTCCTTCAGGCTGATATTGTAACGGATGGAAAATCCCAGTTTCTGACTGCCTATATTGAAATTTTCTTTGGTGCACCAACAAGCAACCAAAGCAGCCTAACTGAGTAGGGAGAGGTTTGGGGCACTGACAGTGCCAAACATTGCCTAATCCTAGTTGGTTAAGCATAGTCCTCTGGGTTGATCCAACCCAACCACACAAAAGCTCCTCAAAACTGGACACCCAAAAAAGACCACCAGCTAAGTGAGGTATGCTAACCCTGAAACAACCTTTATTTTTTATTCAGGATATAAAAAGGGCCCGCCGACCAGAGCTCATCTGGGGAGCATCAATAATGCTCCTCAGAAAGAGAAAGCTAGGGGTAAAATTCTGAAGTGAGATTCAGAATCAGCAGGAACACCTTATAAAGGCCACCCTTTGGGGGCCTCACTCAAGTCATTGATTAGGCTCATACAAGCCTAATCTGCAACTCAGGTGAGGCACAACCCAGCACCCAAAATGACTGAGCCAAAAGCATTTCTAAAGCGATTTAACTTGGATTTGGATTTTCTGAATCCAAATTGAAATGTAACAATCAAGATGAACTTGATTGTTACAGATATGAGGGAGGTACAGGTAAATTTTTCACAAGTTGTTGAGTTAGATATAATGAATTAGGGGCCAACTTTTTTCTGCATGGTGTGCACTTTGAGGTGTGGATTGGTTGAGGACACAGGATTGATAAATCTTTTTGTTGCAGGTTAAGTTATCTAATAGACACGTTGGTGCAGTTTGATGTGGAGCAGTGTCCTGAATAGGTCATGCATAGGTCAAGTAATTTTGGTCTGGTTCAAAGTTCTTGGCAAAAGTGGGAAGAGGCAACTGGTCACAGTTCTGTGTTTGAGGGCGCAGTTTATCATATTTTTCCATAGGTACTCTGTCAGGTACTTGCTGATTTTCTTTTACTGCATTCAGGGGATCTTCAATTTTTAAACAGGTTCCACAACATGTAGTTGGTTATTTTGTTCTTCATTTTTTGGCAGCATAAGCTTCCATTAGAAGAATTTGATTCTGGTTGAGCTCCTGGGGTAGAGCCTTAATGCAACATATGGGGTTTTGTTGGATAGTATATGTGTCATGATGGTAAGGTTGTTGCTGCACATAGTTTGTTTGCTGAGGTTGATTTGTGGCTGATTGATTTTGGAGAGGTGTTCAGTTTGGGCATTGGCCATTGAGGTGGACAACTTAAAATGAAACTATGGTGTGCATCACTTGCAAGAATGATGGCTGGGCTTGTTGTTGTGGCAACACATGTTGTTTTGGAGGGCCTGTCCCTGAACCATCATTGTGAGGTTCTTCAACTGAGCTGAAAGATCAGAAATCTCAAAAGCTATTTCAGAAGGTGAGACAATTGGCTTCATTTTGGGGATAACCTCATCGCAAGGGCTTTCCTCAGTCAATTGGTAATCTTCAGTTCCCAAAACTTATTTTGGCAGCAAGATGCTATGCAGGAATAGTTTTGGCAGGTATAAATGATATCAGCAATGTTTGTAGGGTGTGCAATCAGCACAGCATTCAGGTAGGGTTCCTCCAAGGCGTCAAGTAACCAATTGAGAAATTGGAGGTTCATGTCTTCAGTGCAGCAGTTGCTGGCCTGGTACCAATTTCTTACCAGTTATTCAAAGGTTTCCAAGAAGCAGCTCAAACCTTTTAAGTAGTTCCTTAGATAGATATGGCAGAACTTCTCACATAGCTGAATCTTGAAGAGGAAGAAATTGGTGCGGACATGGTTATGCCAGTTGACCCATGAGACAAACGGTGCATTGGCATAGAGCCAGTGCTGAGCAGTGCCAGTTGGAGGGAGTAAATATCATGTAGTTGTTGACAGGGAGGAAATTCACAATTGTCCTCCCATGCATTGTAGGCTGCGAGCTATTGTTTCATTAGTCCATCATCAAATTTGGCCAATGATTGGTGGGTACATATACACATAATAGCTATCGCAGTTGTTAACTTTTGGTGGTATTGATTAAATTCACTAAGCTGGTTGCACAAGTTTAGCACCACTGAGCAACGGATGGATGATATGAAGATTACCGATCCTTGGTAATAGATAATAAAGTAATAAATAAGGAGCTATTAACCTAACTCGATACCAGTTTATTATAAATTAACATACTGCTTCCACCAATTCTTTCCCTACTTTCTTTTCCAAAAAAACCTCCCCCTTCCATTCTCTCATTTGTCTTTTAATCTTCAAAATTCAGTCAATTTCAACCCATCAGCTTTGTAATTCTCTATTCACAACAATTTTAGGGGGTTTTCCCATCATTGAGGCTTTGGTGGAATTTTCTCTATTTGCTGAACTATTATCACTATAATCAAGTCAACTTCAGCTGACCTAATCTACCACCCAAATCTCGAGGCTCACCTTGACCAATAAAACATGATCCGTCAAATATATGGCTTATTGTCCAATCATACCAATTTCTTGACAGCAGACTTCTCAAATAAGGCTTCTCCTATAGGATACGGAGGGTTCAGATTTTTATTGGGTAGGATCATTAATTTGCTGTGGAGATTGGCTATCTTTGGTTTTTCTATGGCAAGATGCACATGTGGTGCATGAGAATTTGTTGTTTTCAAGAGTGGCAGTCTGCCAAGTGGATTCTGGATGGCTGGATATAATTACTGAAATACTGTGGTAAAAAACAAAATGATATAACTGAAACAGAAGTCTACTGTAAATCTAGAGAGCTTAATTATATTGCAAATTTGAGGGGGTTTTATATTAGGTGATTTAGAATTGTTATTTGAGGTTCCATTGGTGTGCGGGGAATCAGCAATTCAGGACAAAATGAATAAACTTTACAGTGCGTATTCTTGGAATGTGTGGAATCTGCAAGCACCTCCTATTCTCACAATAGAAATAGTGAGTTAAAAATATATAGTGATAGTGCTTTTTCAAAGAAAGAAAAAAATAATCAACTTTGAAAAATGCACTAAAGGTTTTTTAGGGAAAAGAGAACTGCCATTAGAATTTTTTGAAAAAAAGAACCGCCTTCAAAAAAAACACTAAAAAGTATGAAATAATTGATAAAAGTATGAATCAATAAAAATCTTTTTAAGTCAGCGCTGTATTTTAAACTGCTTTATAGAATTTTGCTCCCAAATACAAATCAGAGCTTATATTGGATTGGGTCCAAGTATAAACTATAAGTAACTAAGAATATACAGTGCTGTGTATATATACTATATTTAGCTATTATAAGTCAGTTTAAAATACGGTGCTGACTTCAAAAGGATTTTTAAAGAGCATTCATATTTTTATCAATTATTTCATACTTTTTAGTGCCTTTTTTGAAGGCGGTTCCTTTTTTCAAATATACATATATATATATATAGCAAGCTCTAAGGATATTTCTATCTGGCTTTGGGTTCTATTATCATTACACAACCTTCAAACAATAGGCGTTTCAGGCCTAAACACCATAATATTCATGTGCAAATGTCCAGATTAAATTTGTACCATTAGCATGGTAAACCCTCTAACAAGCTAGACTATAGCTTTCATATTTACAAATTAAATTCTGTACAAGCAGAATGACTTTATAATAAAAATATCTACCAAGTTGATAATTACAAAACACAGGCGGTCAGATTCTACCACCTGCCAGCCAGGCTTTTTATGCCACGCTTTTTGTAGATAAGCACTATGTCACACCTTAGCTGGATACTCAATCTTTAGATTTATCTGAATAGTTATGCCCTGTACACTCTGGATACTTTCAGAATATTAGTATACTCACATCAAAGGCCCAGTTTAAGCTTATTAACCATCGTTCTAACAGTAAACAGAATATTGAAAGCAAAATTATAGATAATGGTTTATGCCCATTTTCTCAAGCCTTAAATAAGGCAAATGGCATATCTTACAATAAATCTAAAAAGGGTTAATAGACCTAAAAAGTTTTGTAGGATTTATAAAAGAATTGTCGAGCATTGAATTTGGGTCAACTATTTATCTGCCATAATTTTGGCCAACCTTTCTGAAAAAGAAGGGCCCTCTTGCAACTTAGCCCCAGAGAAAAAGTTATTCATGGTAGAATGCGTCTCTTGAACCTCTTTAAGGGTCTCCTCATCTATATATAAAGTTCAAGGTCCAATATAAAGTTGTAGCTTACCCAAATTGTTTAACAGCTTGGGACCGAGAAAAACCAGAACTAGAGAAACTAGCGACATGAGCATCATTGGGTTGGTAAAGATCCCCAAAAAATTAAAACCCTCGCGTTTCTGAAATAAAAAAATTAGTTTCAAAAAAAATTTACACTAAAGTATTCAATTTTTTCGACTGGAGGAATGCGAAGAGGATAATTCAGTTCAGGACCGCTAGCCTCTAGAACGGCACCAAATTGGATAGCGTGGATAATGATTTTCCGTGTATTATCCAATCCTACGTCAGCCCTCAGCTAAAAACAATTTAGCATAAAGTGCTTTAGCAAATTTTTATCAAATTGTAAATAAACCTGAAATTTGAATTAAATCAATAAATACACCCTCTATATTAAGTTTAGGTTATTTTAAGCTAGATAATAAAAATTATTATTTGCCTAAAATGAAGTGTGGTTAGCCGAGCGGGTAAAACTGCTTCCACCCCTAGTGCAAGTTTTGAGTTCGAAAACTGTACTAGCTAGAAAACATTATCGGTGTGGTATATTTGTCCCAAGGTCGACCCACCTCGAATAATTTTTTATTTGTCTAAAATGGTTGTAGTCTGTAGTTTAAAAATAATCCAGTACTGAATTTAATTTTAGCAAAATGCTTTAAATTTAGGCTATAGTATATAACACAACAGCTGAAATTGCGCTAATGAGGTGATTAGCAAATATTGTGTTAGTCATTAGAAGCTAATAATATCATATGGTGAATAATATTAATCTAACATTGCTTTAAATTAATATGCTTAAAAAAGTATCAAAAATACAAGGCTTAAATCAAACGCAAAAAGACTGAAATATTCGGAATAAAGCAATAGGCAAAAATATCATATACGAAAAAAGCGTTAAGCATCACACATACTAAGCATTTTTAACCCAATTATTTAATATAAAAAATATGAATGCCGATAAACCACCTCATATTAAAACTAGTTTTCAATACGCTTTTGACCCTAAAATAAAAAGCAAAACGAGAATTTTTGCTAAGCTGCAAACCTCTAAAATTAAGCTAAAGCAATAAACAATAAAATTCACGTGTTAGAAATGGCAGTGTAGTTTAAACCCAGTAAAGAATAAGGTATTCAAAAAATTAATCACGCCTGTTTGCTTCAAAAAGTATGGCAAGAGTTGATTTTATTGCCGTTCGTTGGAAAAAATGCAACCATCATTTAAGCTTTTAAAACTACTTTGAGAAAAACAATTCGAATGAAATCAATTTTAAATAAAGTCCAAAAATGCAACTTACCAGAGAGAAGATATAATTATTTGTTACAATTCTTAGCGTGTAGTTTCCGCTTGGCACATCGTGACTAAAAGGATAAAACCCAAAGTAATATTGATGATAATATTTTAGCTAAAAATAAGCAGTCTAACTCAAATCTCCAAGTGCAAGATAGATAGTGAGCTAAAGGCATCCATAATGTGTTGTAAGTTGAACCTGTGAAAGTTTATAGATGTGGACAAACCAAGCCCATAGTTAAAAATATTAAGCAACAACTACTACACCGGAGTATGGATCTGCTTTTTAAATAAATATGAAATTAAAAAAAAGTTTAAACTACAGAATCGCTATTTCAGTAAATGAAAATTAGTAAAACACTAACTCTTTTGCAAACAAGCTGAAACGTAAGCTTACATTATAAACCGCCCATTTTCATAAATCATCCCTGAGCGAAACCCGTTGTCTAAAAGGATCCTTGAAGACTGGCTGAAACTTTCGAGCACTAAAGGGGTTTAGAAAATGGAAATAACCCTGGATTACCGGGAACTTTTCAGAAGGTATTATCCTACCTTCAATACGATACAGCTTGGTTGAAAATGTCACACTTTAAGGTAAGCAGAATAAAAAAAGGAAAGATACTTGAGTAACAGTACAAGGAAAAGTATAAACATGGAGGCAACTACAATGACTGTTAAAACTGATGAAATCTAATAAGAAACCTTTTCAACCCAATGATTCCTGTTTAAGCCTTCCGGTATATATCGCCTAGCGAAATAATATTTCAAAAGTAGTGTGCCTTCGCTTATTTTCAATAAACCTGATAAAGCAAATGCTTGACCTTGTAAGGTTACGTCTCGAAATGAAATTTCCCGATACACAGCATCGGACGGTGTGCATGGTACCCTGCAGATCAATTTTTAGAACTGGATTGGTGGTCTCCCCCTAAAAAGCAGTGGATTTTTATTCAATCAACAAACTAACAGCATAGCTCAGAATTAAATTTACCAGAAGATTCTAATCAATTATTTTAGCTCCTATATTAGTAGATGAGATGGACATCTTTAAGTTTAGAAAGTAATTGAACCTATCAATTCAAAAAATAACTGCCAACCACTTGGAACAAAGTTCCAAACTTATTCATCTAGTACTAAAAAAAAAAAAAAAAAAGTTCCAAACTTATTTTAGCTAAAGAGCCCTTTCTAAACTTTTCTTTCTCATGGCAATCATTAATTACAACTGATTCAATTCAAGACTGGTAAGTTTGATAATCAACATGAGGAGATGCATATGCACCCAACATCAGGTAAAGGTTAGGCAAGCGTAGTAAAGGGCACATAATCGGTCTTCACACCATCCAAAGTTCAAAAACGCCCTGATGACACTGGTAGCCTAGATAAAAATAAGAAAACAATGGTGAGTATTTTGCTGGAGATTTTAGCTTGGCAAGCAAAATACAACCAGTACATCAAAACTCTGTATTCCCAGCCCCTGTCAGCAGTGGAGCATGGGGTTTGAGTTTTTCTGGATATTAATTTAACAGCACTTTAGGAAAAGTTCTGTGGTAATATGCACAAATACTTCTCAGCTGCTATATATATTTCACCATATTCTATGACCCAATGATAGTTGGACCTCAGGTTTGAAACTACACAAGCAGCAGATGCCAATGCACAGGTGCACATGGTGGTCGATCTCCCAGATGGTCAACAGGTGTTTAACAAAGCACATGTGTTGGGCTAAATCTAATCAAATATTTATCACTTTTGGCTTCCTCCCCACAACAGTAAAACATGAAGTCCTGGAGCACCACCTCTTAGTAAAGCTTAGATCCTATGGGGAGCTTCACTCTTTTGAAATACAGCAATTCATGCTTATACCAGAGCTTAGCATAGACAAAGCAATTACAGTGATTACTCAACTGTAGTCATTGTGGAAGACTTAATACATATTCTACACACCACAGTTGTCAATATTGATAGGCATGAATCCTGCCTATTCTGTATTATGGTGGATAGTGCATACCCTATATGCACCTTTTATCATGCTTTTGGCTATAAGGTGTATACCTGCCCTTCCAGAGAGGATATCACTCAGAATAAAATTCTCCTCAATATAATAGGAAGTGTTAACTCCCATTACAAACCTGCCATTGACACTGATGCCACCTTCCTATAGGGGTGCAGGGGTATTATATTCAGGTAAAACCTGTGTCTCCATAAGAGTATAAAAAGGCCAAACAGGCCTTTAGAGCAGTAGCTTTAGCAGCAGATTTAGCAGCATCTGTGATCCTATCTTCCCAAACCCAAGCTGACATCAAGTCATTTATAGCTGAAGTAGCTTGATAATCTGTTCACCAATCAGATTGGGCCCACCAACCTGCAGACTAGGTGTTTGAGTTAGATTCACCCATACAAAGTTACTATACATTGATCAAAACCAATTCCCCCAACACAACCTCCCCAAGTTTTTGCCAACCCCCAATGGTATACTGCAGAAGCACCACAATACAGAATATCAACCTAAATCAAAAAATGCAAAACTGAAAAAGAACCCAAAATGAAGGAAAACCTCAAGGGCTCATACACACTGCAAAACACATAGTTGTAAACCAAAGTAGCTACTGAGATAGTGGTGCAAGAAGGGCAAGGGGCCCTTCCCATTGCACCTAAGGCGCAATAGGGGACTCCTTCACAATAGGGATATTGAACATCACTGGACTTAAGACCTCACTGTCCCAGGCTAGAAAACTGAGTTTTTTAAAATTTATCTACCTGTGAACATCCTGGACATTCAGGAATCCTGCTGTCCAAATGGTGCTGAGGACACATAGGCACTCATGCTCCTCCCCTCCCTTTCTTTTTGGTTGCTGAACTGTGAGGGTGATTGTACATATGACCCATAGCTTTAAATTTATATCTAAAAATTCATCTCAATGGTCATTGTTAATCCTCAGCGTATAGGCTCAATGCCACTGAGTTGTTTGCACAGGGTATTAGCCACTGAGCAACCAAATCAGATGATATGAAGATCACTAACTTACCCCCTTGGGTTGGGACCATCTAGTACTAAAAAAAAGATCACTAACTTACCAATAAAAACTTGATAAACTATATATAGAGCTATTGCCCCTGGTTTTGACTTTTACTTAATATAAATTGCAGAATTATCTGCAATCCTCTAATCACCTCAGAAAAAAACATTTTTTAATCCACTATGTGAATCTTTATATCTCAGTTCCTCAAGCTGGATGCATCCTCAACTTAGTAGTCTTCAATTCATCTTCACTTTTCTAGATACTCCCATTCATATTGAATCTCAGCATAATTATCCTCAGTTTGCTGAATGGGCATCATTTTGCTCAATTATAATTTGTATACCCTTTTTTATAGGTCTTGAGACTTGTCTCAATCCCCCTCCAATCCGCCAGTATGGGTAGCATGTTGTCCAGTCATATCAACTTCCTGAAATTACCTCCCTTTGACTGGATGATATGCTCTTACTGTTTATATGCTTGGAGGAACTTCACATGAACTCAGTTGATAATCTGACCCCCCTCAGGTTCCTTGATAGTGTAAACATCCATGCTGGTCTTCTCAATAATCTCAAATGGCCTGACCCAGATGTTGGAGAGCTTGTTTTTCCACCCAAATTCGTGCTGGTCACGGAATAAGACATGGTCTCCTACAGAAAACAGTGGGGGTCTGCTCCATCTCTTCTGATCAGCTGCCTGATCGCAAATCTTCTTGGCAAAACTGGTGGAGTAGGCTTCCATTTGAAGCTTGATCAATGTATCCATAAGAGTCTTCAAATATCGATGGGGATCCACACAACCAGTGTCCTCTAAACACAAATAAAGCAATGCGGGCAGAGCCAGATGTTGACCATACAGCAGCTGAAATGGGCTCTTACCAGTGGACGAATGATAGCTGATATTATATGCAAACACAGCGGTAGGTAGAAGGGAACTCCATTCTGAGGGCTGATCCTTTACCAATTTGTGGAGTATGTTCACTAGGGTTCCGTTGACTTGCTCCACAATCCCAATTGATTCCGGATGATAGGGGGTGGTCAAAACCCCACAGATCGTCATCAACTTGTTCAACTTTGGCAATATATGCAAAGTTAAGTTTGTTCCATTGTTTGTCAGAATGAATTGTGGGCAGCCATGTCACTGTATAATGCACTCCATAATAAAATTGGCAGTAGTGATCGCTCCCAAGTCTTTAATGGCCCTGGCCTCCACCCAAATAGTCAAATTATCAATGTCGACAATTATATACTTGGATCAATTGGCACTAGTCAGCAGAGGTCCCACTACATCAATGGAAGCAGTGTGCCAGGCGAACTGGGGTTTAACTAGCTGATATGTGGCTTTCTTGTGGAAAGGCTTTTCACTTGACACTGATGGCAACAGCTAACTGTTTCCAATACGTCATAATGCATGCTCTCCCAGCAGTATTGGGGTCACAAAAACTCCAGCGTTTTCCGAAATCCTCCATGTCCTATAGCCCAATGAGCATCCATAATAATCAAGGGTCTAGCCAAAAGTTTAGGAAACTCAGCGTTGAGTCTCCAATCCTTTTATATAGTTCTTAACCACATATGAAAGTATCCTCCCTGAGTCCATCTAACACCTTGATCACCTGCGGCAGCTCATCCTGGTATTTGTTTGCCACCATCTTTTTGTACATTATGTCAGCTAAATCCTCCATGATAGTGATCATTGGCAACTGAGAAAGACAATCCACGTTTTGATGTTTTGCTCCCAGGTGGTGTATAATCTCAAAATCATACGCTTGAAGCTTCAGAGCCTAACATGTGAGCCGTCCTTCCAGTTCCCACAGATTCTGTAGCCAGCGAAAGGAAGCATTATCTGTCACTACTTAGAATCTTACCTGTCAGGGACTGGAATATCTTTAACCCAGTCTGGCATAGCAACTCGTGAACTTGCCATGCCTGAGCTAAGAGTCCAGTATAACAAGGGAAGGAAGCGTATAAAAAATATAAAAGATATGAATAAAGGTCTGTTGGGCCCTAATATAGGTTGTAGAGCTTCAGCTAGACCAACCCCTGTTAGGGCCAAGATACCAGTGACAGTGGGTAATTGTGAAATTGAATTAGAGGAAATATTTGGATTTTCATAGTTGTTTAATTGATGTATGCTTGATAATAAAGATCCTTGTACTTTACTAAGGATCAAAAGCAAGTAAATCAAGTAAGTATTTAGTAGCATCTTAACTTTATTGACTGCAATGAATGATTTTAGAAATATTCAGCTTATATTCACTTTTCAGACTAATTGGACTAGCTTTAGGGCTTACTTTATTCTTATCTATCTATAGATTCTTTAGGCTCTTTCTGTCTTAGATAACCAAAGCTTAGACTAGTAGTCAACTACCTAGTTAGGACTACTAAGACCTGGCCCCAGGTGTTCCAATGTTCGATTTGAATTTGATAGGCTTGAATCGACTTGTCTGACTCATTATTCATCTGCTATGTGACTTTGCTATCATCTTTGATTGTTTAAGCTGATTACATATATCATATATTCTATCAATAAGAACTGATATATCAGGGATATCTTTCATGTCAGGCTTTGCCATGACATTACCCCATGCAAATATACCTAAAACTGTTTGTAAGCATAGATCACCACTAAATAATCCCACTAGGTCATAGTGTAGTTTTGTTCATGATAGTTCAAGCTTCTACTTCAGAATGTGACAGAATGCTCCACGCCGTCATCATCCTTCAGGGATAATACTGCCCCTATAGTGATTAGGGATGCGTCTGTTTGTACTATGAACTGTTTGTCAAAGTTGGGATATTGCAATATGGGTGCGCTTGCTAATGCAGTTTGCAACACATCAAAAGCGTTCTGACATCATTCCGTCCAATTGAAGGAAGCGTTTTTCTTTAGCAACTCGAAAAGCAGGGCCCTGATGCAACTGAAATTGGGAATGAACTGTCAGTAATACCTGACCATCCCTAGAAACACCTGAACCTCCCGCTTATTACCTGGGCGAGTCATCTTGCTTATTGCTTCCACTTTAGCCAGCTGCAGTTTAAGCCCATTTGAATCCATAATGAACCTGAGGTATTCCGATTGTTCTTTAAAGAAATGGCACTTCTGAGGCTTAATTCTAATATTAGTGGCTGCAAGGTGCTGAAAAACTTGTTCCAAGTGGGCAAGGTGCTCTGTAAACATCCACAAGAACACATTGATGACATCGAGGTAAACTAAGATGAAGGACAGTTTTAAATCACCTAAAATCATATTCATGGCATGCTACGTAGCTGGGGCGTTAAACAACCCTTTTGGCATGCGAGTCAGCTGGAACAACCCTCTTGAAGTGATGATCACACATTTCTCCTGTTCCACTAATGGCAATTTGATCTGCCAGTACCCTGAGATCATATCCATGGCAGAAAAATAATTCTCCCCAACCACTTGGTCTAACGCGTCATCAATCCATGGAAGAGGGTAGTAATCCTTCTTTGTTATGTTATTAAGTTTATGATAGTCAATAACCACTCAATTTGAGCCATCCTTTTCTTTACAATGAGCACAGGTAAGCCCATGGAGTGTTTGATGGCTCTAGCATTCCTTGCATGATAAGTTTATCCACATCATTTCAGACAACCTCTTCCACTGCTTTTGAACATCTAATAGGTTGCAATCAAATGGGAGGGTGATCCCCCATAACTATCTGATGTACCACCCCTTGAGAGCACTCCAAATCATGATTGTCATGTGCAAAAATATCCTAATACTTTTCAAATAATGCTATAGCCTTATCTTGCTGTTCCACCAATAATCCCATGAGTGCTTCCCATGGAACTATGGTCAGTACACCGAACAATGAGCGAGCTGGTAGTCCAAGATCCTCCCATGAGCTGAAATCATGAATACGGTGAACTTTCTCTATAGGGGACTAAGTGTAAGCCACCACTTGGTACCACCAGATCATTATAGCCTTCTTCTATAAGTTCAGTAGAAGCACTTTCACCTCCCGCTTCCCAGGGAGTAATAGCCCTGGAGCCACATGTGGCTCAAGATGTGAGTGCTTGTGAGGCCCTATAATTTCCCTATATAGCTCTTTAGGGATGTCAATTTTGAGCTTAGTTCCTACTATGCACTGATGTCCAGATGGTAGGCTCAATATGCTCGCTGCTTAAAGCGGGATCCCTTTATACTCATAAATCTGGCTGGGAAGGGCTCTGGTTCGTCACTTCACTTGCTGATATCAAACAGGAATCACTCTGTCGCTATATGCTAGATTGATTTTAATAGAGCGGAATGGATCCATTGGGATTCCACTAGAGGTAAAATAATTGGGGATCTACTGTCCCAAAATATTAAGAGTTTCCTCCGCCATGTTTATCACAACACCAAATTTCCTCATAAATGCTGAACTGATTAACTTGTCATAGCTATTGTTTGGTAGAACCATTGCTGGAGTATAAGCCCTGACTGACCCAAATCATAAAGCCAATGCGCTATATGCTCCTTTGGACACAGTGCTATGCGTCCCCACGGTCCCATAAACCACTTGGTGGTCCACATCTGGTTTCAACAGAAACTTAGCCACCAACCTGGTAGAAATTATATTCACAGGGGCCCCCATGTCTATGATAGCGCGGTTTTTTGTGTTTTGAATAAAAATGTCACAGTAAGTGCACTCCAAGTAATAAGAACCATCAGTGTTTATTACGTGGACATCAAAAGGCTTTTGTTACTCAGAAAGGAGGAAATGCCCATGCTGACATGAGGATACTCCATAGTAATTTTCTCAACCGGAATTGCTACATTACCCCTACTAAAGGGGCATAGTCCGTTGAGGGATCCAAGTTGTTGTGCTGGGTTTTTCCAGGATCTGCCACACATGGCTTCTGCACATCATGGCGAAACTCAGAGCTTGAGGGTGAATAATCACTCTCTGGAATGGAAGCAGGAGTATCTGATGGAAGCTGTTGGTATATCAATTTATCTGGTTGAGTTATAAATTTTTATTAAGAGATTCTTGGGAATCATTAGGGACAATTGAATTGGACTTAGCAGTGGTAGTGCATCCCATCTCAACTCCACTCGAGCTTTTCCCCGCTTAATCTTCTCAAATGGCATCGCATACTCCTGTGATTGTTAGGATAATTGCCCGCATAATGCCCTCTTTGTCCGCACTGGAAGTAAGTATTCATAAAAGGTTCACATATATAACTTTCAGCAGGAGGACCAGTTCAAAAATTGGTGGTATTATTTCAAGGTCATGGATGACCCAGCGAAGCGTATGTAGGCCAAAAAGGGTCCACTGATTTATATGATGGACAAATATGTTCCAGCAGTTGATAGCTCAGTTGCTGCAGCCCATATACCAAAGAGTTTGGTGCAGCGACAGCAAGATCTTTTAGGCTACATTGGGGGCGCTGATTGTGGTGGAGAGTCAATGTAAGTTTTTCATGATTCAAATAAGTTCCGCATCTTCATCCAAAACATGAGACATTTTGTTATGTAATTCCCAATATGGTTTTACAGCTGCCGTCATTGCTATACCAACATCCTCAGTGGATAAAATTTTTACTCAGAGTAACACATGTGCTTCCACTGAGAACTGTTCAGCAAATTCTAGCAGGGACTTGTTTTGGTGGAACTGTACAGTCAGGAAGTCGGCCTTTTGTTGGGCCATCTTGGCTACACCCCCAAACAGCTGGAGAACAGTCACTTTCACTTCTTCATAAGATACCAAGCTATTTGTTAGGTAGCAGGTAACTTGATCAGCGCTTTCCACATACAAAGCAGACAGCAACTGTTTTGCTCTCCGCTGATCAGAAGCCCCTTCCATGGCGAATTCAAATCACTTAAAGTAACCATGAAGATTACCATCACGACTGAAGAGAGGTAATTTCTCAGCCAAACAGCTTTGCCTTGCTCCAAGCTCCAGCTGCGAGGAGCAGTTAAATTGGGTCCTGAGTGACTAGGGGAACCACACCCTTGTGAACTATCATACAGATGGGCAGATGGAATCAAATCTTCCAAAATGGATTTGGAAGAAGTAGTGTCATGTGGAGGGTCCATCACAACTCTTGAGGGATACTTGTTAGCTGATCCATAGCATTCTTCCCCCAAATCACCACTAACTGCACCACTTCCCACAGCTCCGGCGTGCTCAGCAGAATATTAGTTGATTAGTTGTTCCGTTTTAGCTGAACAGCATCTACACTGTCCATCCTGAAATTCCTGTTGCAGCATCTCATATTGATGTTGCAACTCCCAACATAATTCCCACTCAGCATCCAGTTTCTGCTCCACTGCCTGTAGTCATGAGAGGACATCCTCCACTGTTATGCATTCTTTCATGCTGCCTGCTAGTGTTACCCGCTTGTAGATTAGCGTCATTTATTTGGTTAATGAGGGCGGCTTGTTCTTGCACCAATTCCTTGTTGGCCTGCCAAAGGGTATCAAGTCATACTTGCATGTCCGCGTACTCTCTTGCCTCACTGATCAGAAGAGGAATGGCTCAACTGCGCTCAGCCTGGCTAACGACTTCCAATTGTGTAACCTGACATATTAGCTGGAAATATTCGGAGGATGTCAACCAAGGGATGAGCGCATTGTCTGTCATCATCTGATTACTCCACTCGATGCAAAGTAGGCTGAATTCAGCTGCTAAGGAACTGACATAATCCATCACTCACCGTTCCATCAGTGTTATCCTTTCCCTAATCTGAGCTATCTTGGCTTCAAGTGCTTCAACCCATTTTTCTAGGTCCGTCATAAAGCGCTCAGTATTGCTTCCCAGTGTTGTTACATCCTGAATCCATTCCGCCAATAGGCCATGCCGATCCAACAGTTCTCCTATCACTCAGGGTAACTCTAGATTCGACTGTGGCACCAAGACATCTAACTGACAGCGTACATCCCCAACACGATGGTCCTTTTGTACCAGCGCCCCCTGTACCTCTGAAAAAGAGTAATCAAGGCGGTCAAGCAGGAGGTGAGTATCATTCTGCTGGGCTTGAATGAACCGCGTTACATCCCCAATCTCAATATTGTGGCGAGCCAGCACACGCAGTAGCTGGCGGATAGATGGTTGCACATAAGCGACTAGATACTCCTTACTTCCATGGGTACTAAGATAATGAGACAACCCCATTGTTGTCGCATCCAGATAGGATATATACAAGGCATAGCAGTTTTCTTGGTCTCGTTGATTGTAAAACAAACTCAAGGCATGCTCCCCCACCTCATCTTTATAGAGTCGATATCCCTGCAAAAGCCATTCCATAATGTCATGCAGCTGCTGAGGGGTCACATTTGTGGAGTGAACTTGTTGGTCAGCCATCAACTCAGGACAGTATTCTAATTGCGAATTGACCATAACATCTTCATCACCCAGCTCGGTTACTGTAAATAGTATTGGTTCATTGTTAGGTGCTTCCCGCGCTTCCTCAGTGTATCACGCGCAGAAATCAATCAAGTTTTGCTGTAACAAATGAGGACTCACCATTCTAACCTAGCATCGATGAACTACAGTTGACCAGTGGCCCCCTGTAGTGAGCACCACTGTTAATTCTTGGCATAAAGGCTTGATTCCACCAAGTCAGTTTGCACAGGGTATTAGCCACTGAGCAACCAAATCAGATGATATGAAGATTGCAGACTCTAATAAAACCTGATAATGATATTTGGAGCAATCGCCCCTATCGACCTTTATTAATCTTCTAATAATTGCAGACTTATCTGCAACAAACTACTAACCAAAAAAAGACCTTTTTCTCAATCCTCCATTCAACTCTTTAAATTTAGTTCTTAAGCCAGATGCATCCTTGGCTTGGTAGTCTCCTATTCAATTTCCCTTTTCTAGGAGTTTTTATCTATCTCAAAATATCAACATAATTTACCTCAATTCACTGAATGGTTGACACTTCAATCAATTACTTTACATATACCTTTTCCATCAATCTCAAGCCTCGTCTTGATTCCCATTCTGATTTGCCAGTATGTGTAGCGTATCATCTAGTCATATCAACTTCTCAATATTGGAGATCCAATATTATGTTTGCAAACTGATATAGGTATTTGTTTTGCTCATCCACAGAGTCAGCTCCACTGCTAAGTAGAGAATTGATGCTGTAACTTTGGTGATGCCCTATATATCCGCCAAAGGGTTTTTTGCACAGGGTTACGCCCACTGAGCAATTAGAATGGATGATATGAAGATTGTCGGTTACTTGAGGCACTCATAAACAAAAAACTATAATAAAAAGGGAGCAATTTCCCCAACAACTCTTCTTTATTTTAATCTAATAATCTCTTGGATCTCTTCTAGTCCGCTCCCTCTTACTCCCTTTTTTCTTAACTCTAAAAAATCTCCTCTTCTCAATCCTCTCATCTTGCTGATATCTCAGTGACCTCAGTCAGTACCTACTCTTTTGCTTAGTTTATTTATTCCGCCATATTCTCATTGGTTTCAGCTTGTTGTTCTTAAACTCTTTATCACCCTGATTTGAGGCAATCCAAATTATCTTTGTCAAATGTTGACATTGCCTTGTCGCCCTTTTTGAAGGCGATCTTATAATGACCCATTATAACCCAATATCGCCTCATCCTAAGGCAATTGAATACTTGTAGCTCTGAAACATCCTCAGCGGATTCTGCCCATTAAATCTTCATTGGAATTCCTCCAATGATCCGTTGTTCATAATTGTGGCTTGTCGTCCAGTCATAAATTCAGGACAATTGATGTCAATGCTGCCCTTTGACCATATAATAATTCAAATGGCGTTTTTCACATCGCTTAATGAAACTGAGGTTGTACACAAAAGTTATCAAACTTAAATAAGATGCCCAAGATGTCACTTTACCTGTGATCAACTTTCTTAGTGTAGTGGCGAGAAATTCCATTGACTCATTAAACAACTCCATTTGTTTCAAGTTGATAGGGTGCAGACACCACCCCTTTAATTCCCATTAGATCATTCAGGCATGGAATTATAAATGAGGTAAAATTTCTCCCATTGTCACTCAGAAACACTTGGGGACACCCATGTCAATATACCACCTGCTCCAAGATAAATTTGGCAGTACTCAGAACATCTTCTCAGCTCAAGGCTCAAGTTTTGACCCAACTTATAAGGTGGTCAATTGCTATTATGATGTAATGTACCTCACCTATACTGCACTCAATGGTCCCATAAAATTTATTGAGACCATGTGCCATGAAATCTTGGCTTCACCAATTGAGAATTTGTTATGTTTTTATGTGACTTGTGGAGCTGACACTCCATTCAACAGGTAACATAATCAGCAACATCATAAACATAGGGACTCCCAGTAATAGTATTGCTTGATGTATTTGAGCATTTTCTTTAACCCACCATGTCCAAAACCTTGTGAGAAGCCCAAATTATTTCTGTACATTCTCAAAGGTTTTGGAAACAAAGGCCTTTTTTATCCATTATTTTTAATACTTGGCCATTGATAAATCTGGTTTTCTCAATCACCTTTTCAGCGCTTTTTGAATTTCAGCTGGTTCTTTTTGTAATTTCCCATGGACATTTTCTCAAATGAGTCATCAGCACAAGCTTGCACAGAAAAAATGACTGGTAAACTCAATAAGCCATCAGCGTTTTGATTTTTCTCCAGTCTGATGTTCTATCTCAAAGTTGCGTAGGCCTGCAACTTTAAAGCCCACTGCGCCAATCTCCCTTCTGGTTCTTTGAGATTATGAAGCCACTGAAGAGAGGCATGATTGGTCATAACTTTGAAATGCATTCTATGGATATAGACTTGAAATTGCTTGCAGGCATATATAATTACAAGACACTCTCACTCTGTGACCATATAGTTCCTTTCAGACTTTGACAAAGTTTGTCTGACATATGCCATGGGGTGTTCATCTCCATTTTTGTCTACTTGGCTAAGGATGGCTCCTATTGCAATCAGCGATGCATCTGATTGAATATAAATGGTTTCTCAAAATTTGGATATTTTAAAATTAGACTTGACTCAATTATTTCCTCAATCTATCAAATGTGATCTGAGCCTCATTATTCCAGATGAATCCCTTCTTTGGATCCTTCAATAGTTGAAAAAGTGGATCAGCTATTTTTGCAAAATCCTCAATGAATCAGCAATAGTAGCTGATTACTCCAAGAAAAACTTTTATATCCCGAATGCTCTTAGGGACCAAATCTGTTTGATCGCCTCTGCCTTCTGTTCTTGGGGCTTGAGTCTCTCTGAGTTGATTACAAACCACAAATACTACAATTCCTCCTTGAAGAAATGGCACTTCCTTGGCTTAATCTTAAAATTTGTGGAAGCCAGTCGCTTGAACACTAACTCAAGAGGGTGTAGGTGTTTGGTGAACATTAAGCTGATTAAATTTATATCATCCAGATAGAAAAGGACATAGGAAAACTTCAGATCCAATAAAATTGTTTCCATTGCCCGCTAGAATGTTACAAGGTGTTACAAAAGCCTTGAGGCATCCCCATTGGCTAATACAACCCCTGTGCTGTGATATTGGCACATTTTTTGATCCTCCAGGGGCATATCAATCTCCCAATAACTGAAGATTAAGCCCATGGTGGAGAAAAACTTGGCTCCTCATTACTGGTCCAGTGCATCATCAATTATAGGCATGGTATACAAATTCTTTTCATTATTTTATACATTCAATGGTAATCAATTATGACTTAATTCAATTCATCTTTCTTTTTTATAATTAATATATGACTTGCCCATGAGCTGGACAATGGTACAAGCATTCCATGATCTATGAGTTTTTCAATTTCTTTAGCAACGTCTGCTTCTGCCACTCTAGACCTTCAAACAAGCCTCAATCAAATTGGTCCAGCATCCCAAGTATCAACTCAGTGCAAAACATCCTTCATGCACCTAAGGTCATGGTCGTTCTGTGCAAAATAATTTAATATTTTTCAAATAAGGCCAGAACTTCGTCTTTATAACCCTCCATAAACCCAGATAACTAAGCTCTTTCAATTAGCATGCAGGTATTTTCATTAGTCCCCTTTGGTAATCCTAATTCATCTAATTCTCCAAATTCATGGAAGTAATGAATTTTTGATACTGGTTTTAACCTGGGGAATGCAACTACCTGATCCGTTTGACTTTTATCAGAGTTTTTCCCAGATTGGCCAAAAGGACCTGAATATCCTCATGACCAGGGATTAAAAATCCCTGGGGGCTACCCAAGGCTCAATCCTTGATTGTTGTCAAGGAGCTTCAATTTCTGAATATAACTGTTCTGGAATTTCCAAGTTTTAGTCCAGTCTCCAAGATTTGTTGCATTCCTGGCTGAATTATGACATCTTCCTTAGAACAGATCAGGATTCCACAATTTCATCTACATATTTGAGTAACTTCTGGATTTTCTTCCCAACCAATTTGTAACTGACAGGTTATATCCCATTCTTATAAATTAAATTGATGAAATTATTTCTCTCACTGAGGGGCGCTACCCCTCACATTGATAAATCAGTGGCAACATCTGCCTTAGAATCATCAAAGTGTCTTCCTCAAAATCACATTTGACCCCATACTTCCACATGAAGTCTGTGCCAATGTAGGATATCATAATTCTGTTTAGCCAGGACAATTTATGGTGACAATGTGATCAAGGATCCAAACCATAGCGGCAGAGCACTATAGGCCCCACAGGAAGTGGAAGAGTCAGAGCCAGCTGTCCCATACTGCTTCCTGTGCTCTAGATCTGGTTTGGCCTTTAATATCTTAATTAATTTGGTCGATACTAAATTGATTGGCACTCCACTGTTAATTATTGCCCTGATGGGGACTCGGTTTACTAAAATATCTGTATATGTGCACTCAGAAAAATAATATAAGATATTATTTACTGCATGTATGGCAGATTTGTTGGCAGAATCCAGGGTATGAATCAACTGAGCTGATATATTGGGGAACATTTCTTGAATTGTACCAATTAGAATCAATACATTGACTTTGCCTAACTTGGCATTCAATAAGTCAGTTTTTTTTAGTACTAGATGGTCCCAACCCAATGGGGGATTCATTGATGTTTATTGAATTACGCCTGGGCTGCTAAGAGCCTGAGGCGAGGGAAGGGGAGGGAGGAGGCATCGAGAAAGGGAGGGGGTTTGCGCTCCAGAGCCGTGCTGCAGTGACAACTGAGCGGGGGAGGGTTGGCGACATAGTGCAGACCTTCAGGGCCATCTCAAAGTGTACCTGAAAGTGGGTGATCATGTGTGGAAGGGTCCACACCTGCTGGTCAAAGGCAGCATGAAGGAAGGAGTTATGGATGGTCCAGCTGGCTGTGGCATAGGCGAGGACACGGAGGGGTTGGTGGCAACCAGGCAACGTCTGCTCGAACATGAGGTCTTGCACAGGGTGTCCAGACCAGGGGTGAGCATGGAGGAGCGCGCGGCCTTTGGCCAAAATGTGGCGACACCTGGACAGGTGAAAAAACGATGGAGGTGGGAGTCAATAGGCTCCGCACAGCAGGGGCAGCTTTGGTGCTGGAAGGTAGGGCCAATCCAGTCCCCTGTCCTGTATGAACAGTGGAGCACCCTCCATAAGGTGTTGGACACCTTTGCTGACAGGATGAGGTGATAGACGTCATTCCACAATTCCTTAAAGTCAAATCTCACGGAGGGAGGGAGGAGCTCAAGGAGTCTTGGGCGGATGGGAGGACGATCTTGGGGGTTGAGGCGAGTTGTGACAACTTGTCCATTGTGCACAATTGTTGGCGATGGGGGCTGAGGCCAGGGCCTTTCCCTATGTACAGGAAGGCATGGTGGATCCGCGCGCCTACTCGTTTCAGGGCAAGGAGAGCCTGGTTCCAGTAGAGGGATGAGGATGGTTTCAGGCGATGGCCTGGGTGGTTTGTGAGGCACTCCCCAATGAGGTCAGAGATGCTCTAGGAAGACCCAGAGCTGCTGACACTGACTGGCGGGGGCGGGCGCCCATTGGGGCATGGGGGTCACGTCCCAGCAGACAATCGGCCATAGGAACTTCAGGAAGATTGTGGTGGCGTGGGATCGCGTGTCCAGAAGCCCTAGGCCCCCTTCATTGCAGGGTCGGGCAATGGTTGAGAGGGCCATTGGTGGATGGTTTGAGCCCCAGATCCAACAGCGGAGGAGTACATTGAGCCGCGTATAAAAGGCATCTGTGAATGGGCAGACGTGCGCTAGGAACCAGACTTTGGAGAGGAGGAACACATTGGCCATCAGAGCTCAACCCTGGGGGGTGATGTGCCGCCAGTTCCAGCTGGCAATCCTGGAGTTAACTGCTGCAAGGAGCAAGTCCTCATTGTCTTTTAGCGCAACTCCTTGTTGGTTGGTGAGAACGCCCAGGTGACGGAAGGTACCGCGCTTAGGTTCAATACAAAATGGTGGGGGAAGGTGGGGGAGCCAACCTGTACAACTGTTGTCTTGGAGGTGTTGACCATGGCGTTGGACGCCTTGGTGTACCTCTCAATGGTCACAGCAGCGAGGGCAACATACCCAGGGCAGCCAAATGCAATGGCGGTGTCATCTGCAAATGCCATGGTGCGGGTGGGGGCTTTACCTGGGACCAGAATCCCTGTTAGCTTGTCCTGTAAGGAGGCCAAGAGGGGGTTGAGGGTGATGTTAAAAAGGATAGGGCTCAGGGGGCTCCCTTGCCAGAGACCTTGTCCAACTGGTACTGCCACTGTAAAACCCATTGGCGCCAGGACTCTGGTGTGGAGCTGGTCATAGAGCGCTGATATCCAGCGCCTAGCTGCGGGGGGAGATTTAGCGGGCCTGGGAAGCATCAATATACTTCCAGGCCACCCGATCATATGCTTTCTCCATATCCAGGAGAGCCACAAAGCTATTCACCTTACGAGAGTTAGCAGTCAAAGTCATGTGAAGATCATTATAGTTACCCATAACGACCTCCCCATAATACCGTGCTGGGATGAGGAGAGGCGAGGTGAAACCCATTTGGTGATGCGGTTGGCCAGAAGCTTCGTGAAGAGCTTGTGGTCTGTGTTGATCAACGCTATGGGGCGCCAATTCGCCAGGTTCTCACGGTCTGACTTCTTGTGAATTAGGGTCGTGATTGAGCCTCTGGAGTCGGGGAGGACCTCGCCATTCACCAAGAGTGCAGCGAAGAGGTTGGGGAGGGTTCTGGCTATCACCACAGGTTCTAAAAGGACACCTCGAAGGGTATTCTGTCTGGGCCTGGGGCTTTAAGCTGTGGGGAAATCAGAAGGGTTTCCATCACCTCCTGGATGGAAATAGGCGTTAGTAGAGCCTCATCAGCCCGTGGGTCAATGGGCGGCTCTGGAGCCCACCACAGGAAGTCTTGGATGTCCGACGGGTCCACCTGGGTGGCATGGAAGAGGCTGGAGTAGAAGCGCTGTAGTTCCTGCGTGATTTCCTCCTTATTCGAAGTGGTTGTAGTGCCAACCTTCAGTGCAGTAATATCCTGCGCTGTTGACCGGGCTTTCTGTTTCTGAAAGAAGAAGTGGGTGGGGCGTTTCCATTGAGCATAGTAATGAGAAGTTGTAAAGTTTGCTGCCCATTCTTCCTGCAGTGTGAGCTCCAAGCGGAGTGCTTCCTGCGCCGCTTCCCAGTCTATCAACCATCAGGGAGAGGGCGAAGGCTGGCAGTTTCGCTCCAGATGTCTGATTCTGGCTTCCGCCCTTTTGACTCTGGCGCGAGCTGCGGTCATCTGGGCTTTGGCACAGTTGTAAGCAACGCGGGTGATGCCCTCCTTGGTCACCGCTCATCTAGCCTTGTGGTCAAGCAGGTGGGGGGAGGTGAGAGTCTCCTGGATGGTCATAGACAGCTTTTCCTTAGTGAAGGGGTTGTTGAGAAGAGCTGGGGCATCCCTAGGCCAGAACCTACGCGACGGTCTAAGCGTGGTGGTGAGGACAACGGTGAATGACCCGTGATCACTCAGATGGTTGTCACGAGAAATGGGAGGGGAGACGCGGCCAATTAGCAGGGGGCCAATCAGTGCCATATCTATGCGTGACGCTGACTGGAAAGGTCCTCCATCATACTGGATCCTAGTCATGCAACCTAGGGCAGACGCGGAGGGTGGAAGCGCATCTATAAAGCCACTCAGGCGAAGGAAATTCTGGAGGAGACTTGATCCAGGGCGTTCCTTTTCTGCAGGAGGGTAAGAGTCACGGACGCGACTTATGGTTGTGTTGAAATCTCCCAAGAGGACTGTATTCCGTGGGAGATTGAGTTGGACGAGCTCTTCCAAGAGCCGGTTTTGCTCCTGACCTGCATTAGGCAGGTAGATGCTTGCAGCAAAGAAAGAGAATTCAGGAGTGGTGAGTTTGGCCAGTATGAGGCAGCCACCTAGATATTGTGAAAAAGAATGGGTTTTAATATGGGGATTCAAAACAATAAGGGCGGCATGGTTTGTCCAGAAGGAGTTGCCTCCAAACTGTTCATTCCATGCAGATTGTTCGTGGGGGAGGATATGGGGCTTCTGGACAGCAGCGATGTCAATTTGTGCTGACCTGAAGTTGTGGAGGAGGCAGGCTCTCCGCTTAAAGTCCTGCAACCCATTCGCGTTGATGGATTGCAGGGTCAGGGTGCTGCCGTGGGGACTCATAGCTGTTCCCCTCCATGTCCTCGGGGTTGCCAGCGCTTAAACCTGCTGCTGTGAGGCGGCTAGTTTTGAGTCCTTTATCTTGACTATTAGCTGCAATCCGTGAGGAGCGTCGAGGGTTCTGAGGGGAAGGAGAGGGTGGGGGCGGAGGACCCAGTAAGCCAGCCTAGGATGCTGCCCCCACTCCGTTGCAGGGGAAGGACCTGAGGGTGCTCAATGGCGACCTCCGCGGTGTCCCCATTTGATGAGTCTGAGTCCATATTCACTTCCTCCAACACTGCAAAGGAGCCGCGCGAAATGGACTATGGGGTTGGGCTAGGACTCTTTGAGGTGGCACTTCTACCGCAGGCCGCGGGTTGCCAGTCCATGCTGGTGGGCATAGCTCCATTGGGAGCTGAGGGTTGATGCGATAAATCACTGGTGGAGGTTGGTGGGGGTGCCGCGGAGCCCTGAGTGGGGGTGGATGACGAGGGGCGCCCTGTGGGAAATGCCTTGCTCTTGGTGAGAGAGGGAGTTGACTTTGGGAGATTGGAGGGGGTACAAACTGGAAGGGGGGCATGAGCGCGAAGGTATCCCATACCAATAGTGGGGTTAGCTGTTTCAGCTGCTAGGCGTAAGGCCTCAGGGGACAGGTCTTGAACGGGAACCCATTGTGTGGGTTGTGGAATTGCTGCTGCAGCCACGTGGGATCATTTTTGGCCTGGTTTAGGCCCCTGGGTGGTGGCTAAGAGGGCTTGTTTTCGGGCTGTGCAGCCACTATACAGGTGTCCAAGGGCATTATACCATGAACACTGGGGGCGTGCCTGATCAGGGTCGACAAAAAAGATCTCAGGGCATGCCCCAACTACCGCCACATGAGGAATAACCTCAATGTTGTGGGATACAGTGGGGGAGGGGATGAACGACGCTCTAGCAGTGCGAAATCTTTGAGTGGGAGCATAGTAAGAGGGGACGATAAAGTCCACTGAAAGAACAGACCCAAACTCCATTAAACCACGATGGAGTGCCAGTTTAAGAGACTCAGTTTCAACAGTCGTTGGTAGGTATGAAAAAGTAACCCATGAAATTTTCTCCAGATGAGAGCGTGTGCGGGAGATGTGAAGAGATCCACGCGGAATAATGACCTGGAGGGTGGCAGCATGGTCAGAAAGGGCAGCTTCAGTGAAGCCCACATCGATGTAGTGGCCCTCACTGATTCATGGATGGTGGTGTTAATTGGGAATGTCTCCGCGATCGCTGCAAAGTATGGTAAGTAATCCTCAATATAGAATTCAACAGGGTTATGCCCATAATAAAGGCGAATCATGTGGGAGAGGGTTGAGCAAGGTAGAGCTTTTTGCGCTCTAGTTTCAGCCCATTTCTTCTTAACATCAGCAATAAACGCCACTTCACGGGTATCAGCTTTGGGTAACGTTAGTGTCAGAGGTTTTTGCCATGCCCCAGTGGCTCCTTTAGTACGTTTGTGTTTGCTTTGGGCTGCAATTGCGGGTTGAATGCAAGCTGGTGGTTTGGACAAGTTTGCAAAGTTCCCCTGTTGCTGGAATGTTACAGCAGTTGCTGGCATCATATTGAATTGAGGGGCGGATTGTTGGGCCCCGCTAAATTGGGGAGGCCCATCCAGATTGGAATTAACTCCAGCCAATTGGGAGGAGAGCGATGTTTCATCACCATCCCAATCTATTTGGGTAAATTCAGCCTGAGTATTTACTGTGATTTCATGGGCAAAACTCACTGGCTGATTGATGAATTGGTCATTTTCAGCATATGTAGATAAAGTGCTGACTTGAGAAGTGCCGATTATGGGGTTTAAATGGGATGGGTGAGATTGGAACTGGTGTGAAGTTCCAAAATCCGAACCATTTGAATCCCCATTGGGAAGAGTAGATTCTCCCAATTTGGTGCTTAGTGAACCAGAATGTGCGGCTAATCCAACCTTATATCCGAGGGTTTGGGGGCCAGGTAGCTGGGTATCGCCCCTCATGGGGGGAGCCAGAAACACGGCGTCAGCAATAATAGATGGGGCTGAATTAGCTGACACAATGGGGGAGGTGAATGCCTGGATGGGCTGAGTTGCATTCAACTGAGCAGACGCCATTAAAACAGCGTGGTTGATTGCCTCCTTGGTTGGAGGGGGCCCAGCGGGTTAGTGGGAGGCAGCGCATGCAGAGCCGTTGGGCGTGCAGGTTGCAGAAGTGCAATCAGGTGAACTGGCGCTAGTTGAAGTAGCTCCAGGTTGGGGGGTGGTGCCTGCTTTCACGGACGCTGCTTGAGAGTGGGTGATTCTGGTTGACCCTGAGGTAGGTAACTGAGGGTTGCTTCATTTGGGGGTGGTGCTGGCTCATTTGGCTGAGCCCGCGGGTTCTTTTGTGGGGTTTCCCGCCATATTTGCTAATAGTTTTCATAAATCTCTTTAGTGAAGCTAATTTTCAAGGCTGAATTGATTTTTGAAAAGTGATGCTTAGCAGAAAGAGAGACCTTAATAAGTCTTTTTCATCTTCAGCATTTTTGACTTTTCCACTATTTATTAGGCATATTGCCGAGCTATCTCCTTTACAATTTTGGGGGCAATCCCCTTGATTTTGATATTGTTATCGCATTTACATCTTGGTAGACAATTTGATGATAAGGGTCTAACTCAAGCTCATCCACAAATAGATCTGACTTGTCCTATTTGTAAAATTTATCTGGGAAAAACTTGGTTACCTGAAGATTTAGATTGTCTCTCATCTAGACCGCACAGTCTTTTCCCTGCCCATTGGAAGTTTCTTGTTTCTCATTGGCCTGGACTAAGTTGACATGATCCTTCAGTTTGCGTTATCCACAGATATTGGAGAAATGACCAGGCTGTCAACACTTATTACAATTTAACTGGGACTTATTGAGCGGTCTAAATCCTTCATACTGTTTATCTTGATTTCCACAGTTGATGTAATCTCTGGATTTGTTGAGGAATCATCCTGACCCTTATCATTATTTGACTGGTGATTCAGTTTGTATGTCCGAATTGGTGCCTCAAATGTTGCTAAAAATACCTTTAGATGTCCTATCATTTGGGAAATGGTGTATTTACTAGGAAGAGTGGATAGCATCATTCAGTGTAAGTCTCAGTGAGGACGCAAAGCGTTCTGCATCACAATCCTTCCATCAAAATCAGTCACCATATTAGCCCCACTGAGGATATGTGCTTCCTCATAAAAATGATTGGCAAATGCACCCACCGTTTCATCCTTCTTAAACTGAATTCCCATGAAAACATGTTTTGGGTTGACATCTTATCCAGACTACCAAATTATTTCATAATTGCTTCCTTAACCTCCTTATAACTCCAGCTCTCCATGCAAAGGTAAGGCAAAACTAGATTTTGACATGAAGTATCAAGGCAATTTATGACAGCGACAGCTTTCTATAGGTCACTATAGCTATACATCGTCATCTCAAATAAATGGAAGAAGGCAGGCACATTATCCTAATGGAAAACGAGCAAATTTTGAGTGCTCTTAAAATCTTCAATGATTATTGGTGCAGTATTTCTAATTGAAAATTTGAGCGGACACTGGTGTTGCTTCAGGTGTAACTTTAAGAAGAGCTGCAATGGTTGAGGCATTTCACAAACAGATTGTTTTGTGCTGTCAGCACAACTTTTTACATCAATATATGCCAACTCATCCTCAAATAAATTCTCCTCATGGTACTCATCTCATGAGCAAGTACATTTAGAGTCTTCAAGGTCATTCAATAGTCTAAGGACTTTTCCTCCCAAACTAAGCATTTTCAGTCATTTCCAAAAGCTGATGATTTTTATTAATTTCCCCTTGTACAGTGGCTTTCAAGGTTTCAATTTCCTTCTGCAATGCTCCTTCGCATTTTTGGATATTGAGTAAATGTTTTTATAGTTCTCAATTATCCTCTTCATATTTGAACATTTTGCCATCTAATTTGATGAATTAATCTTCTAGGAATATAATTTGGATTGAGTTGCCAATTCCAATTCATTCTTATTGATTATTACTATCTCTGTACAAAGCTTGTCAATTTTGGCTCTCATTTCCTCACTAAGTCTTTCAAATTTTCTCTCCATATCTTTGACGGTATTCTAATTTCCTGTCTCCCTTGATTAAATCAAGCATGATAGTGTGGGTTTCAGTGTTGGCAGCAACCATTGGCACAGTTCCCTCCTGAGCTTGAATCAAATCACAAAATTTGAATCAGCCAATTGCAGTGTTTGTCCACATCATGCTTCCATTGTTAATTGAACCCAATTTGATTGATAATCTCTTCAACTATCCCCTGAAGTTTGGTATTCAGCTCGGCCACCAGATTCTGAATTTGAGTGTTTGATTGCTGAACACACTGTGATGTGGAGTCCAAGACAGTGCGAATCTGCTGAAAGCTGACGTCTAGTTGTCACATTAATGCTGCTGTTGTACCCTGCTGTAAAGTGTACTCAACTATATCAGCAATCACTGCCTGTTACCAGACTTGGATGGCTCTCATGTTTCAGGTAGCTGACTGCACATACCTGATTACATAATAGCTGATATTATAAATGCTTTTCAAATATCCTGCTAAGGTCAAAGTTTCATATTAAGGAAGTTCTTGAAGTATCATCTTTGCTCTTCCTGATTGGTTGTGTGGTGGAATAATCCACAGATTCGATCAAGAGTATTGGTAGGCAAAATTTGAAATCCTCTAATCAGGATATCACCAATACCAAAAATCTTCTTGGATTCACTCTGAAGGTGGTTCATAGATCATTACAGCATTCTTATTCACTCCAATTGTTGATAGATGGATTTATTGAGTTCCCCATTAGTATATACGCCTCTAATCGGATCTTTCCTCTCTGGGCTGCTGAGGATCCTGCCTCCTTGTTTCTTTGGTGCTCCATATTAGGTAAATAATTTTGTGTTATAATTTTTTATATACTCAACTCAACCCCTGTAGTGAGAACCACGTGTAAAAACCTTGGGTTTTTTCACTGGTGCACAGGTTTGCTTAACTACTGACTCTGGGAATAAATATGAACTTGCTAATTATATGAAGACAATTAGATTAGTCAAGTTTGGATAAATGTGTAGATTCAGACCTACTCTGGCGGATAATAATATAAGTGACTTCAGCCTCACTTTGCAATATATAAGAATTTAAGTGACTTCAGCCTCACTCAAGTATGGCACTTAGATAAGGACTTTCTTCACAAGAAGCAGAAAAACTACAATTTATAATAGATATAAGATATAGGTCTAAGGTGTTTTTTCTTAAATTGAATATTTATAGTCAGAAGTATGGGAAGACATGTGTTAGTGGTAAATTGCGGTACCCACAATGGTCTCAGCAATTCTAGCTGACAAAAAAAAGATATTAGTTCGACTTTGGGAAAGATTCCAGATGAAATTCATGTGGAATAGCGTATTTAAATTGCCATTTGTATCAGCCCACATGTTGGCTACCAAACCCAATGATTTCTCATAAGTAATTGACCACTTTTAGCCGACTTACTCATCTCCACGTTGTTGGCAACAATCCCAGATGAAATTGTAACCATAATTATCATCAGAAACAATCCTCTGAGAATTACAATTAAACATTTGGTTGTTTATTATTGCTGACTAGATGACATACTTAGTAAGTCATCCAAAGCTTAATCAATAAGTTAAATTAAAAGTATATATGAACATTTTATATAATATAAGCCTAATTAATCCCAAGCTGGATAATGTGCTCATTTAAATTTCCACAAGATTTTAAGCTCAAGTTTAATTTATCAGAAAATTGGACATTTGACTAGTTAATTATAATGTCTTGATGAAGAATAGTATACATTTTACTAATACATCACCAGTCTAATTCTTGGTGGAATCAATCTTATCAGAGTAATAAATTTTACTCCTAGTCCCAGCTGAGTAGCTTGTATTTAATTACTGTGTTTACACCAAACCCCACAGAACAGGCAAACTGACTCTGAAATCCACCCATGAACCAATATTAGTTTAGTACTCTTGCTTAAGGGAAACCCACCCCTTTTATAGACCTGAGGGGGTTCAGAAGGGCGAAATTATCTAACCCACCAATCAGCTTCTAGGACTTCTGGTAATCAGCAAGGAGAAAAAAAATTTCAAGTTGTCTGGTTGAATGAGTTATATCAAGTTGTTACCACATGGGTTCATCATCCCTGCTGCTGACCCAACCCTCAAAATTTAAACCCAGTTGTGGTGAAATTTTTGAGAGTTCTGATAGATAAAATCATCATTTAGCCTAATTGAGCTACCCTCTGCCTATTTTGAATTCTCTTGCCTCTCTCATTTTTAGTTTTCCTTTACCTTAAATAATAGGATTCAACATTTTAGTAAGGATTCGCTTTTATCCCCTTTTTCTGATATTAATAAGATTATTAAAAACAAAAAATCTAATTGTGGGTAATTTTCCCCTAAAATCTTTAACAGCGTCTAAGAGTTTCAATACTTTAGTATCTGGTATATTGTTAAATCCTATGACACAAGCACCCACGAGCGCCAAAGCGCTAGGATTCCAATAAATGGTGCTCACTACAGGTGAACCTGTATACCACAAACATTTCTAAAAAAATGAAGAACGTTTGGGTGAGTGCTCTCCTGCCCTCACTGATGAAGATAACCCAAGGATAGCTGCTTTAGCACTGCAACTAGCAAAAGCCTTGTAACGCCTTAAGAAGCTCTTATGGCGCCCCTCTCAGAGATTCTCAGGGGCTTCTCCTGCTGTCTATAAACCCACTTTGAAGAAAATTATAACCCAAGTGAGGGTAGCATCACCTCGTTTCTCTTCTACAAATCTGTCATGGAAGGGATAACCGTTTTTCAGAATATCAAGCATACCCTCCCTTGCCTAATTCACATCGCCCAAGAGGCAATGGCTCCTCATATGGTCACCCTTAGTACCTTGGCAGAGGTTAAGGAAGCATTGATTGAGGAATTTATTATAATGCAGAGTTTAAATAGGAGAATGTCAGACCTTTATGTGCCTCAGCATGCAAAAGGGTGAATTGGTTGCCACCTTTGTTGTTTGTTCTACAGTGAAGCTCAGCAAATGTTAATTGCAAAAATGCTACCCCTTGATGACGCTGTTGCTGACAGACTGGCTTGGCTTCTCAACCTTCCTTACAAGGCAAGTTATCTTAGTGAAACTCCACTTCCAGATTGTTTGTATTATAAAGGAGGCTTTATTAGATGTTGCAAATTTCTATACCGTTGAAACTACCCACAGAGTTGAGTTAAAACCCCAAGTCTTAACCATTGAGGATTTTTCAGCTTTAGCTCAGCAGAAGGTGTCCCTGACGACCCTTATGTCCCTTCCTGTTCCTGCTCCCATCTCAAAACCTGCTCCCATAGTGCGACTCAAAACAAACATCATTCTGCTACGTGAGGTTTGCCCAAGTGCACCCTCAGAGACAGATCAGCGCTCCCTTCCATCATCTGCATCCAGAGTGCACCCTGTGCACTTAGTGGAGACTATGCCTCACCACACGCCCTCTACCAAGGGGCTTCCCGCAGCAGTTCAATTGTCACGCTCCCCCTAGATGCAGTCCATAGCTTCCACGGCATCTTCTCTGGAAGCTTGTATCCTGAAACCTGCCCAAAGGTGCATCTAAATCCAACATCCCTTTTCCATGTGAGGCTGAGTTAAACTCTTTAAACCAGCCAGTAAAGCGCTCAAGCCAAAGGCTGTTGAACTAGATACCTTCTTTTTATGGGCAAAATTGTAGTTGCGCGCCCTAAGGGCATTAACTGCAACAAAGAAGGGCATGTTTTTAAGGTTTGTCATATGAAGACAGCTGACGAACCTGATGTGCCTTACTCTAACCTCCCTCCTATTGCTCCTCTGACTCTCATAGATAACCCTTCTGATGAAGAATCTGAAGGGGTTATGAAGATGTTGGGTATTATGTATTAGGAGCTACAGTTAAATTAGGGATACCAGATTAGTTGAACCCTGAAAGAGTGAATAAGGCCATGATATTTGATGAAACCTATCTTATCCAAGTTCTGGGGTGCCCTGAGGTTATTGATAACGCTAGTGATACTAACCAGTTCATTGCCTTGTTGATCTGACCTATTCAGCATGTTTATAATCTATAATCCATCAAAGATAGATATCCTGAGACAGCTCAAAAACTTGCCTCCACTTTCTGTCTTATTGAGGTTTTAGCTCTTCCCCCTTAACTTTGGTGAACTGTAACCAATTTGGAGGTCATCTTCAACAAGGTACAGGTTATGGTTACCTTTTACACTGATTTCTCAATCAATGTGATCTCCTCAAAACTTTTCAAGAAGATTAAGTTGGCGCATATTTGGAATACTCTCAAGAGTTTAGAACTTGGGTCCCGTCAGTACATGCGCTATTGGGGCGTAATACTCTCTATCACATATATTTGGGAAGCTTATCCTGTCAGCACTGGCTGTGGCCTTGGATAACAATAACTATAATATGCTTATTGGCACTCAATTTATGCGTGAGTACAACGGATTCATCAATATGGAACATGGGTTTCTATCTCTGCTCAACTATGAAGTTCTTTAGTTCTAACCAATACAGAACCTAATAAAAAAGAATAATTTTGCTCAGTTGACTACCATTCTTATGCATTATCACTGCACTATAGGATATTCAGGTGAAAGCAAAGAATTTGCCTGATTCTTTAATACATTATAAGACTTTTCTTTTAATGCTCCATAATAGATATTAAAAATTCTGGTGAACAAAGGAAATTGACACCAAGATTACTTTCCAAATCCACCAAAACTGATTATTTCATATAACAAGCATCACTGCAGTTATTACTATAGAGCCCCAAAGATTGCCTGGAATATTAGATCCTGCATACCAGGATCTATTAATATTCTGTTGGGGAATCTTACCAATAAGGACTTGATCTCGAAAAAACATCAGGAGATAGGCAAAGGCCTGCTTATTCCCATTGAGGATAATGGAAAAGTTAACTTTATCAGTTCTATGTTAGAGATGGGCCTATCCATTGTCAAACTGTTATGTGCTCTGTCTAACGTTCATATTTTTTAGATGAATCATCTCAGATAAGCTTGAAAAAGTTCACTCTTTATTAGATATCTACTGTGTTATTTTCTCTAAATCTGATATTGATTATGGGCACATGAAGGATTGGTGCCATACAATTGATTTTGAAGTTGCCATGTCTGAAAATTACCTGTCCAATTTTGCAGTAAAAGTAATCTGGGGTTATTTAAAGTTAATATTGCCTAAAACCCCTGGTTGATTCTCAATGGAACCTCTTGAATTGGGGTAATACTATTTCCCACACTTCTTGGCCAAATAAGCCTAAGGTTAGTAACAGGGTTGCGCCAACACTGCGGTGGAATCAGGGAAGCCATTTGAAGGTCCCATCATCTCATTAGGTAAAATATATTAAACCTTTGCCCCACGGGTTCGCCTTGCCTGTTATTGCCCTCCATTGGCTATTCTAACAAAGCAAGGTGAGCTTTGAGAGCTCTGATCGGTCAAACACCCATAATTCCAAAATAGGTTGAAGCTTATAATAAATTTCACACCCAATTCGCTTTGAGCCTCAAGTTGCTATAAATACCAATCAGTGAAATTCTAGTAGGGTTTGTTTTTGTACATATTGCTTCCCTTAATAAATTTATTATAGAAAACCTAACTTTTTAGTATTTATCAACGGTTTTTCATATTTAAATTTAAGTGGTATACACTCCCTTTAAAATTATTTATTCCCGCAGTTGAGAGCGTTATTTCTCCTGCAAGTACAACGTTGAAATTCTGGTGTAAAAAGCACCAGCAGGCATAAAACCAGCCTCAATTCCAACAAGTGGTGCTCTTTACAGGAGTACCTGTACACCACATTCTAAAAAATAGAGGGCGGTTAAGTGAGTACCCCCTCTTCCTCCTTCCACTAAAAATGAAACAATGGTAGTTTCCCTTGAAATGCAACTAGCCAGCGCACTGTCCTTCCATAAAAACCTTGAACAGCGGCCACCTTCTACTTTATATGGAGCTATCTCTTTTAAACCCCCTTTAAAAACAAATTCTCCCCCAGGGGGTAGAATTTCTTTATTTAAATATGTCTATGAATATGCCATGGAAGGAGCCACTTACCAAAAAAATCAAGCACATCCGCTCTCATCTGAGTCACATGGCCCAAGAGGTAATGGTCCCTCATATGGTAACTTTGAGTACCTGGGTAGAGGTTAAGGACACGCTGACTGCTGAATTTGACTCAACACAAAGTTTAAAGAGGAAGAAGCAGGCCTTTATGTGCCTCAGCATGGAAAGGGGAGAATCGCTCACCACCTTTATTAATCATTTTTATGGTGAATCTCAGCCCCTGGTACTTGCTAAAATGTTACCTCTTTATGATGCTCTCGCTGCCATTATAGCTGGCTTAGCTTATCACCCTTCCATAGCACAGCATTTTATATCCATTAAACGCCACATTTGTACCATCTATGATATCAAGGAGGGGTTCTGCTAGAGGTTGCAGATATCTATAACGTTGATACTACTTCAGGAGTTTGTAAAATCCACAAGTCTTCACCATCGAGGACTTCTCAACCATAGCCCAGCAAAAGCGTTCTGGGATGATCCCTATGGCCCCACAAGTATTGGTTACTACTTCAAAACCAGCACTTAAAGTTCAGTTCAAACCTTCTATCCTTCCTCCCTGCAAGTCGGAGGTTACTAAGCCAGTGAGTCAGAGTGCACTACCATCAGTGGGGATGCGCTCCCAGACACTAACTGCTGACCAAATTCATCATTTGCTATCTATTGAGCCTCTGCTCCTCCCCAATCCCTCCATGGAGAAATTTCTCTCAGAGTCCCAAAAGGATGATCCTAAGCCCAAACCTCTCCCTCCGGTTGAAGTTGCTCTCACCACCCATGGGCCTATGGACAAGACTGCTTAAGCTAAGATGCCTGCTTCCCCTTGATTATAGCTGCATATGGCCCCAAGCTAGCGAAGTTATGGCTCCCACCTCCAATCTCCCTTATAGCATTCACCCTATGTGTTTAACAACCCTTCTGATGACGAGTTTGAAGGGAGTTTTGAGGACGTCAGTTACTATGTCCTAGAGGCCACTGCAAAAGTAGGTATACCGGATTGTCTGAACCCTGAAGGAGTATATAAAGTCCAGATCCCTCAAGAAACCTATCTTAATTAAGTGCTAGGGTGCCCTGAAGTTATTGATACCACTAGCAATGATGACCAGGTTTTTGCTTTGCTGATCAGACCAATTCAGCATACTCACACCCTACAGTCCATTAAAAATAACTAACCTGAAACAGCTAAATTGCTTGCTTCTACTCTCCTTTTAAGAAAGTATTGGCCCTTCCAAATAACTTTAATGGGATCATAACCAGAGAGTAGAGATCGTTCTTCTTAAGGTACAGGGTAAGCTATCTTGGACACTGGATCCCCCATGAACGTTATCTCTTACAAGCTGATCAAGAAGATTAAGCTGGCTCCTGACCTGGGGTATACACAGGAGTATGGAACAGCGGGTCCCAACAACACCCGTGCTGTTAGAGCCTACTCCTCCTTGCATATTCAAGTTTGAAAGCTCATCTTGTCATCTACTGCCGTGGCCTTGGACTATAATGCTTATGACATGCTTATTGGCACTCAATTTATGGTTGAGTATGACGGTATAATCAACACAAAACATTGTTATCTCTCCTTACACAATTATGAAATCCATCTAATCTTTAACAATGAAGAACCCAATAAAAAAAAGAATGCTCCTGCATAGTTGAGCACCCCTCCTTTGCCTTAAAACTATTCTACACGACATCTAGATGCAGCACAAAAAAGTAGCCTGATTCTGTGGACGCATCAGAGGGCATTCCCTTTTTTGCTTCAGAGGAAACAGTAATCAAGGCTAATGAACAGCGAAGGATTGCTACCAAAAATACGCTACAAATCTCCTCTAAACTTGTCTATTGTACATAACTAGCATTGATGGAGTAAGTTCATTGGAACCTTGGGTGTTGCCAGGCGTACTAGCCCCCACTTACCAACGACCCTCAATATTTATTAGGAAACTTACCAATAAACTCATCATTGTCAAAAAACATCAGGAGGTAGTGAAAGATCTGCTAATCCCCATCAAGGAAATTGACAGGGTTCACTTTATTAATTTACATTAGGTATGGGCTTATCCACTGACCAATTATTGTGTACTTTGCCTAACGTCCATATCTCAGATGAACTAACCTAGGATGAGCTTGAAAAAGTTTATTCTTTATCGGATACCTACTACGATATTTTCTCCAAAAAATGACACGGATTATGGGCACATGAAGGGTTGGAGCAAACCATATATGTTGGTGATGCCAGTTCTATTTATACTAGACCTTACTATAAGTCAAAGGTCAAAGAGCAGCAAATGAGGATTGAGATCAAGCATTTATTAGATGCTGGGTTATTAATACCTTCCCAAAAACCTTGGGCGTCTCCTCTCCTGCTGATTAGAAAGTAAATGGAGGCCATTGGGTGGTGATGGACTACCACAAGCTGAATAACCTAACCAAGAAAATAGCTAGCCTATTCCCCTGATAGATGATGCTATTGCACAACTCTCCGGCTTAAAATCCTTCTTGTCCATGGATTTGGCCAGCGGATACTGGAAAATGGATCTTTCTTCCCAAGATCGGAGAAATGTGCTCTTATTTGCAGTGAAGGTCTATTTCAGCCTACCGGCTACCCCAGGGGCTGTGCAATGCACCTGCATCTTTACAACATGTAATGGACCATATCTTGCGAGACCTTAAGAAAACCTGTAAGATTGCTTATTGTGATGATATCACCGTCTTTTTTTCAACTTTGACTAACAATCTCGCGCATCTAAAAGAAGTTTCAAATCCTGCGGACTACTAAAATTAAGTTAAACCTTCAGAGTGCACTTTCAAAAAAATAGACTTCCTCAGAAATGTCATCTCCCAAGAAGGGATTCACCCTTTACAGGATAAGATTAAAGTTATCTTTAAAATGCCTGCCCCTAAGAACCTCCAGAACATCTAGGTATGTCTGTGTATGATGGGGTATTACCATCAGTTCATCCTCAAGTTCTCCCAGCTTAGTGAGCCTCTCATCTGACTGTTAGATAATGATACCCTTTTGTTGGGGTACATGTCATGTCTTAATGACATGATTGAGGGGGCCAATTGTAAGGACAAAGCTGCACGTCAGGAGGCCAAAAAATGAAGTTGGAAGGCCTCCCTGACATTAAGCATACTCTGGACCAAAGCTGGGTACAGAAAAAATATAATCAGGTTAGTCCTGGGAATGTGCGTGATGCTTGGCCTGGAGTTACATACAGGGCGTTAAAATGCACCTGCTACGTTCTTAATCCTGAAGGTTTGTTATACTTGCTTGAGGAACATAATTTTGAAACCCGTTCCATTTATAATAACCATATTGGGTTAAGTCCAGTTACAATCTATAACTTAAGATTGGACAATCTCAAGTTACAGTACCCTGGCCAATGCTACGGTGCGCCTATTGGTTTGCTTAAGTTTAGCACCACCTCCGCCAATTAATGACTAACCTCTACTGTTTAATTATGTTTCCATGAGACCAACTTTTCTTGTTGGTCAACTTCCTATTAACAAATTCCCCATTAACTTACGTTTTTTCTAAGGTTCCTTAGGTGAACCCATGCACAAAACTACTTGGGTTGTCTCTAAAAACGTTGCCATTTTATTTTCACAAAAATATCTACTGGATCTGGTGTACTGCTGGGCCACCCTGATCCCCTCTGACTGAGGCACCCAAGCACTATTTAACGGATCAGGTGGTACCTGATCCGTACATTGCTACAGATCAGTTAGTACTAGATCCGGATATGGAATTTATAAGAAGAAACCCAAATGAGAGGGAATTGGAGCAAGGGAAATTTGACTGTCTGAAGCTGAAATGCATCTTAGTCAATATGACGTCAGACTTATGAGCGGCATGGATGATGATTCAATGGGGAATGAAATCTTTGCCTGAGATGTGCTGGACGGTTCAGGAGAGCTTGGAATGGGAGAAAGCTTATTTTATATTTGCAAAAAGCATTATTTATTTGGGGATAGGCTGGCCTGAATAGCCAGTTGAGTCTTCTATGAAATCCCTAAAAATCAAATAAAGATTTGTTTGCATAAGCGAAAAGTGTATTTTATTTAAAATTTAGTGATCAGATCTAAAGACATAGGCTTCACTAGTGAGCATGGTGTGGCATTGGTGTGGATCTCAGTACTCTCCTACAGCATGTGGACAGTGATATGAGGGCATGTGGCAATGGAGAAACTCAATGGATGGGTTTGGGGATTGGCTCTGGAAGGCTGGTCCCTAGTAGAGCCAGTTATGAGGCTCTTACTTCCCTATTTCCTTATGGAATATTGGTGTGAACCCATTCGTTACACACTCCAGCACAGATCTCCACTTGGTTATGGACTCCCTTTGGAGTTCACCCAAGTATTGTTGTTTATTTGTTATCAATTACTATATTTTGCGTTGTACACCCTTGCCATGGGTTCTTTGGCTCCAGCACCCTCCGTGGTGCTCTGTTTAACATCATACTAATGACTGGTTCCCTGGCAGTGTGGCAGTGCATCCTGCACCACCTCTCTGGGAACAGGATAGCTACAGACACTCTCCTGATACTGAGGCTCCCCATCATACCCCAAAGTTTGCTATTCTGTTGGCAATCAGATTACCCAAGGCCCATAAGAATGTGATTCTTGCCAAATTTCCCAGTGGTAGCACTTCCCCCTCTGGAAAAAGGAAGGATAATGTAAGTCTGGGGGAGCGCCACCTCCATTTGAATTAGGGGTATTCCCTTTCCCATCCATGAAGGAGTCAAAAAGGCCCGCATCTTCTCTCATCTCCCAGGGCAACCTCACTCATGTGGTGAAAAGTGGTGGGTCACAGATTACCCTTTCAGTATTTCGCCCTCAAACCCAGTTCTTACAAATAGAGAGTTAATACAGCAAATTAAAGGATCTTTTAGTGAGTTGGCAAAGAATCAGCATCCACATGGGGTGAAGGGGCCAAATAAGATTAACAATGACAAAGCTTTGGCCTTAATAGTTGACAGTTGCAAACTATTGATAAAAAGCCTTAATGTGCATACCTTCAGTAGAAAAAGTAGTAAATGTCAAAGATTTTGTAACACTTGCCAATGGCATCAGGCCATTGGCAAAGGTTGCTGCCTTTTTGAAACCATCTATGAAAATATTGGGAACAAGGCTCAATGAGTGTGTATAATTGATGAAGAAAGTGTCCAATAAAGAATCTTTGGTGGAACTCGCCAATGGCATCAGGCCAATGTCAAAAGTTGCCATCAGTTTGGAACCCTATGTTAAAATATCAAAATCCCTATCCAATAAATCCTGCTTGGTTAAACAGATGCTAAAGCTACCCAGGCATGGGCAGGTTGGGCGCCCCAAAACTGATCCCAACCTCATGGGACCGCTCCTATGTGAGGCAGCCTTGAGAGGTTCTTGTTGCCCGTCAGGCTAGATGCCATTGCACTAATCATCAGAACTGTGGAAATCCGCAATTTGGGTGTCCATAGATGAACCAACAGCAACTCAGCCCGCTGCCAATAACTTCAAAGTCAGTTCAAATTAAGTTTATTTTCCTCTCCCCCTCACACAAATATTGCCATGTTAGGTCAACCCACAAGGGCCCTAATACTGCGCTTTCCTAAGCTATTCCCCAAATCAATTATTTATTTAAGCAGTTGTAACACACTTGAAAATTAATAGTTGATTTTCTATTTTTTAATTCAATAAAAATTCCCATACTCCAAATTCATTTTTTATGACAAAATCTAAACCACCCTATATGATCCTACTCCTCCCAACACCCAGACCCATGGGCCTTGGGGCTGCAACAGCCTGGATTATTTCTAGTTTTTTTATAAAGTAACAGTCTATTGGCACTTGCTGGTAAATCCCTCCCAGCACAATTAAATGTCATTCAAGCAGTAGTGCCCCTGGCATTTGGGATCACCTTTTGGATGTTTTTGCACCTAGACTGGCAGGCCAGTCTAAACTTTAATTGTCGCTTTCATGACAGAATTACAGGATGGATCCTTAGGATATTGTTTGACATAAGTAGACAGGTATACTTTGACCAAGGATAAAATACTCTTCTACCATAATAAGAATTGCTTTTAAATAGTGCATAAGCTGCTCCAATTTACTTATTTAGTTTTGGTTGTGTAGCATGATTGTGGGTGCCAACATGGTGATCAATTTAAATTGGAGAGTGTTAAAATTCCATTTCAAGTTTATTTCAGCCTTGGCTAGGGCTGAATTATCTTTAACCCCAAGGTGCTTATCATATATGATTAATTATACTGGCTACTCTCGCTAAATAATTTACTTAAAATTCAACATGATTCGACTTTTGGTTATTTAAGTTTTGATTAAGCACTTTAAGTTGAACAAAGCGAACAAGCAACATGGACTAACTCGGATGTAATAATTATTTTAATAAATAACCAATGGGAATGACGTCAGATGAACGATGACATGGGTTAACTCAGACAGAGTGATTCTTAAGAAATAATGAATTAACCAATGAGAACATGACGCTAAATGAACGGCAATATGGACAATAGATTCTGAAACACTTAATTTAAGAAACAACTCACTAAGGAGAAATCAATTTCACCAAATCAATGGCCAAAGTTGATGAGGCCAAAACATTAAAATTCACCGAGGGATATAAATACAAACACTTTTTGGGAGGAATTGGTCTGATTCACATGAATCTTTATCCCCTTATCTGGATAGCATTCTAACTTCGTATTTATATATATAATCGTAATACAGCCAAAATCATCTCAATATGTTTATTGAAAATATGGAATCAATGATGTATTTATGCATTGATGCACTGACATGATGCGGAAGTAAGCATTATCACTGTTTTACACATCTAATTGCTTTGACATGATATCAGTTTACTCATATTGTAACCTCTAATTTTACCTGGCAACCCTATAAATAGGGTTAGTTTATTTTTAATAAAAAACTCTTCTACTATATCATATCTATTAAGCTAAAGTGTAACAACCCTAGCTGGGTTTTGTTTTTTTGGGAAGATTCCCTAGGGTGTAGGCATCCCTGGGTGATTACATTTGCTGAAGTGGCCTGATGAGCCCCAAGTACGCCTTTCTGATGGAAGAAGCCTCTGTGGGAGTACCTATTTAACTCAGGCCCTCAATTGGTGCAGACCTTCTAGTAAATGAGGTACAGGATGAGAAACAATACCAAACGGACTTGGGATAAATTAGGGCAGATGCTGGGTTACCCAGGCCAATTTAACCAGATGAGGGTTTTATTTATCAGGGTGTTCAGATGAGTGTTGGTGCATTCAGGTCAAGGTGGCCAGATGAGTTGAGAATTCCAGCTCTGGGTGCTAATGATAGTGATGGTTGATTCATGGTGAAGTTGTTCTAGAGGAAGCCCGCAGTTGATGGGTTATGCTGCTCACAAACTAGTAGCAAGGGAAGGTAAGCCTGCTAGTGCTGCTGTGAATAAGGGTGAGCAGTCTATATACTGTTAATCCTAGAACATAAGTAGTGTTCTAACCATCTGTAAGATGAAAATCTTTCAACAGTGATAGTCCAATAATTGTTTGAGAGTTTAATATACAAACTTGTTGTACTAATACTTTTTAGTGTTAAGTTGAGAAATTACTTGTGATCAGGAAGTTCAGGGCAGAGAGCCGTTGTGCAAGTAAAAGACAGGAGAGCACAGCCTTGAAGTGTTATCCATAAGGAGCTTATATATTAATCACTATCACAGCCTGATCTATATTGTCTCCATACAATAGGCGTTCTTAACTTGACTTATCTTAGAAAGAGAACCAGACCATCTGAAGTAGGCCAGAACTTCAACAGAGAGGCAGAGAGATGGACGCTCCATCATATATGGTATAATTAAGACCGCTGTGCCATACATTACTTGGTGTTTGATATCTGGTTTTAGTGGCATACTGGCCACCAGGTTTAAAGTCACAATATTTACTAGGGCTTCAGTATCGATATATAAGCGATTTTGTTTTTCTAAAAGTATTGTAATTTCTAACTCAAAATAGGAAGAATCATGGTTATTTAATACATGTACATATAGGAAGTTTTTATTGTACAGAAAGCATTTGGTTATATTCCTATCTGGGGGCACTCCTTAGATATTATTTCCCTGGGTATAGCTTAGTTTACCCCTTTATAAAATAATACATCAGCTGTATATCATGGTTTACCCATCAGATTTTGTTCTTACAATTGGTGATCATAAGGTTTTTTGGTTTTTCAGCGAGCTTTCTGAGAAACGGGATCCTTTGAATGGGAGATATTCAGCAAATTTATATCATTGGTGTCCTGCTGATAACGTGGATCATTTTGTGAAGGAGCTAGATGGCTTTTTAGAAGAGTTCATATTGTCTAGGTGGGACTGTTGAGTTAATATCAACAGAGGTGGTGTGCCCCTCCTTTACTATAGCCCATACTTTTTCTCTGAACATGTAGATAAGTTGCACAACATTTACTTATCGCTTGGTGGGACAGTGCATGGTGAAATGACCACGTTATCTACAGTTAAACTAGTTGTTTGAGAGACTCAGGTCTTTTAGTATATCATATGGTCACTACTCTCTTGAACTGTGCTGTTGGTAGTTTGTTGTACAAAGGATGGCTCAAGGTTGGTATACCAGATACTGAAGTTAGTGGTCTCTGTTTTTTAGCACTAGGTGGTCCCAACAGTTATTGATCACTGTTTATAGTCCAAAAGCCTGAAATTAGCGGACAATATTTGTAGGTAAATGGCCATCATAAGTAGTAGCATGAAATTTTCTTTGCAATACTGGATCCATCACAAAAAAATTTTGACGCGTCCTTACTGCTGAAGCCATCACATTTTCCAGCATCATCCTTAGGGTATATTTGGTCCCTACCAGTACATATGCCTCTTAGTTGAACCAATCATAAATTTCAAGTAGTGTCTTATTCTGCTGAAAGCTGCAACTCAAAAAAGTCCTCCTTGCATTGAGCCATCTTTTTGGTTTCTATTAACAGCTTTAGGACATTGTTTGACTAATTAGTATGTAACTTAACTGTCGTCTAATAACAGATAACATGGTCTGCGCTTTCAAAATCTAAGGTGGAGGTAAGTAGCTTTGACTTGCACCTATCTAAGGCTCCTTATATGGCAGACTCAGATTTCTTGAAGACCCATTCATTTTCCCACCATGGTTGAATGTAGAAGCTTGTGAATGAAAAAATCCACATTCCCTTCTAGGCTACATGTCTCAATCTTGGGTTTATTATAAATCTAAACTTGGGCAACGAAATAAAATAGGTCAAGGGATAGAACTACATCCACCAATGGCCTTATGTGCTGTGTATGCTTCTTCCACAAAAAGCACGGTAACTACTAAGGGGACATTTCTAGTGGAGACAAAGCCTTTTTGTATAGAGCCTTCCCTATATGCCAGCCCGTTTCTGTCATATTCCTGATTAGCAAATAGATTCTCAAAGAGGTTCTTGGTTTTGCTTTTATTGAAGTGCTAAACCCTTCATTAAAACAATTTTTAATTTTCATTGATTTAACATCAAAAAATCAGAGGTTTTTCTCCACATCCAATTCTAGTGAAATGAAATGCAGCCGTTTGACCCTGTCATCTAGGATATTTTTCTTATGAGAATTTTGATGGCTGACATCACACAGCTGCATTGATTCATCCTCTGTGAGTTTTCAGAAGGACTTTCACTCATAGCATAAACTTTTTGTAGACTTGGAATAATTCAACTTATTTTTTTATCTTAGAGTATCTACCAATCTGAAGAATGAGAGGGCCAAAGTTTTAGAATAAAATGTACTACTGGCCACTTCTAGTTGTTCTATGAGATCATTAAGTCATCTGTACTCTATAGTTCTGATTAATTAGGTATTCATTATCTACATCTGTAATAAGCTGAACAATCTCCACAAAATTGGCTAATTTTAGCTGCTGTTGTATCTTTGTAGTCAACAATGCAGCGACCTATGTTCATAAAATAATATCAGATGCGCGCCACTGTGGTATTTATTCCCATTACCCAGTAAGTTATTTCTTGCAGGAAATGCTTGGTGCTAGCCCCCAGCGTATTGACGTTGTAAACCATTTTATGGCTAGCCTCTACGTGTTATGAGATCTCCCACAACCCATGGAAGATCTCAATTAAGCTTAGGTATTATTTAATCCATGTGATGGTGGGCCTTATTTATTTATTCTTGTACTTGTATTACTGCCCCTCTGACTTTTGTAGAGGCACTGTCAAGGCTTTTCACCAAGATGTGGTTGTCATTTTTCTGTTCTTGACCAAATATTATTATGTAATTAATGTCAATATTGTGTTAGGTCAGTATGCACAGAAGTTGGTAGATGAACAGTTGGATGTTAAAGATGAGATTTCTAACATACTCTGCTTAGAGTTTAGTTGTCTGTTGGGACCAGTGGAGGTTCAATCAAGGTATAACATGTAGAGTTCAAATTGTTGTTCATGATCCTGTTGATGGAAGAACATTCCATGATGTTTTTTTGGGTTATTAGCATACATTTAATACCCTCTGAAGGGCCATTTCATTATAAGTATGAGTTTTTTAGACTAGCGGAGACCAGCCCAAGGAGGAGGAGAATCTATGGATTTTAAATCTGCGTTTAAAATGAAAACTATGAGAAAAAAGCCCCAACACAGCATTGTGGTGGCAAGCATTAAGTGACCTTATCATATAAGCAAAGGTTCAGAGGGATTACTGTCTGGTGGCCGTTGCTTGAGCTATCATGTCATGGCAGACAGTTTAAGGGTAGGGGTGCCAGAAGCATGAGGAAGGAGGTGAAACAGAGAAAGGTTAGGCTTATCAAGGATGCATGCCATGGAATTGCCTCAAAATACTGTAAAAGCTAGTGTTCACCAAGTTTGTGGAGTTCTGGGAAGCAAGAAAATTCTTGATGTGCTAATGTGTTTGAAGATAGTGAGGATTTAAGAGGAAGGAATTGACCGCATTGGTGCACAAATAACCAGTGTCAAAAGCAAGCCCTTCAATGTCAACTGTGCATCTTCAAGGAAATTAATTGGTAAATGGTAGGGAGATCACCTTATAAGACTGAGTTTCTCAGGGATGGGTTTTATTTTAACCAAATTATGCTTTTTTCAACATGTCTCATAACTAGCGTTCTATTTATTTGGGCGCAACTACAATTTCAACCTAATTTTGATGTTTTTAGAGTTCCATATGCAAAGTTCCTTACTAGCTTAAATACAATCAGTATTCAATAATGCTAATTTAATGACTAGATTTTCTGAAATTATTGGGCTTAATTAAATTTACTTTTAATGCTATCAATCTCTGTGTGTGCAATTGTTACATATTATGAACTTTTGAGTTCAAATTATAGCCAATAGGCGATGAATGATACTAGCCAATGTCTGATTGGTTGTACTCTCTGCAATCAATGTTGTACTAGATATTAAATGTCTTGCATTTACCATACATCACCTAGATATATTTTCCCCTTATTTTTCCATAATAAACACCTTGGTTTTGCCTACAAAACTTTACAAGTAGTATATTTTTAATTAATTATACAAAGGTTGCCTAAATGATTTAAAGAAAAGATATTATGCTTATCACCCAGAGCTGTTTTTGGATCAGATTGCGCTTACTGTCTTCAAACAGTTAAGCCTTTTTGTATCTATCTGTACCCCCACAAACCTGTGAAGTTACCACTTTGCAACAAGTGGCTCTCACTACAGGTGGCCATCTGAGACAAGTTAGAATGCAGCAAGAATTTCATATAATGGCAGGTGAGTCAACTGTCTTAGAGAGCCTGGCCAACTTTGAGGCATGGGTGCATATAGGACTTGCTGAAATGAAAAATCAAATTTATGTCTTAGTGGAACTTTTAAAAGCAAATGGTTATGAGATTGGTCACCCAACTAAGGATTTAGAAGAGACGCGCCTTGATAACCAAAAAGTTAAAAAGTTGGAAGTTAAATGTGAAGACTTGGGTAGAGAAAGTTTCAGCATGATTATCCAACTTGGTAAAGAACATAAGCCACTGCCAGAATAAGATAATAAGACTGAAATATCTGACAGATTCTCATATGAGAATCTTAGTATTAAAATGCAATGGAAAGGCCTATCAACGACCCTTAATGTATTGACTGCCATTCCAAAAACTTAGGTTTTTATTGGCAACGATTGCTTTATTAATGAAAAATTCAGATCAACTCCCAGACTGCTTGAATTTCAAAAGAATAATTTTTCACGTTTTATCAAGCTCTCTGAAATGATGATGGTGGGAAGCGGTGATTATCTGAAGGCAATTGCTATAATCAATTTCTTAGACAAAGAGAGTCAAAGCCTTGTCTTATTTAAATTAGTAGCTAACGAATGGATGTACAGAAAGGCAAACTATGCCACTATGAGTGAATTTACCAGCTTAGAGCATAATGCAGATTGTTAGCAAAATTTATGTACATACAGTTTAGATGTGATGAATCCATAGATAACTTTGCTGTTAGGTTCTAACAAAAAGCTTAGATTCTCACTGTGGAAAAAGTTTTAACGTTTTTGATGCACTCATTGCAATGATGTTGGCATTTTGTTCTATAAAGAAACTAATTGGGCCATGATTACCGCTTTAAATTCTAACAAGAAGACTTAATAGATGGGTTAACATTATAAATCTATGGGACAACCATTGATATACTGAATCCAAGTTTTACATTTGCAAATTACACGGGGACATTTGTCAAGCAAAAAGTTAATTATAACTGTCATTAGTCTGGTAAAAATGGTCACATCACTTAGTTCTGCAGAGAAAAAAAAATTAAAGAGCAATATCAACATGGCTATAGGACTTCTGTTTTGGAATGATTGATGGTGCTATTCCCAATAAGACCAACAGTCAACTTTTGTGAAATTCTTAGACTTAAATCAAGTATTTTATTTATTTTGAGGGTAGCCAAGTCACACTTTATTTTCCAGAAGTTAGATTATCTGTTAAAATTTTCTCAGGGGTGCCATATTTCAGGTGCCCAGGTTATATGCACAAAAACACAAGCTGCTGTGTGAGGACAACAAATTTGATTAAAAACTAAACAAAAGAACTCTTATTTATGACAAAGCTTTTTTCCAATTACTATCACTTTTAGTAATACAATACAATTCAAAAAACACAATTTGATAAATAAATACCAGGTGAGATGAGTATGAAGATAAAGCAAAGAGTTGGGCAAATGTGGTAAAGGGCAGAGGACCCAGACCTGCACCGCCCAAAGGTACCAAGCACACAGGTACAAATGAAAATCTCAGTAAAAACAAAAAAACCTGAGGTGGTGCCCCCCGCGGGTTTCATTAATTTTTTGGTAAAATACTGCAGTTATATGGAAGTATCCCAATCAAAACCACTGTCATTGGTGGAACACGGGGTATGATTATTCTGGGCGTAGAAACATTGACAATGTGGGAAAAGTCTGACAAAGCCCAACATAAATTTTTCCCACATGCGGTGTACTTAACAACCCAGACTATCCACAAAAGTTAAGTAGATCTTGGGTTCAAAACTTCGGAAGAAGTGAATGAAGCAGCAAAGGTCAGAGAGTACTCAACCTTTCTGATGGACAGCATTTGGTACCTTCCAAATGCACCTGTTGGACAGAATCCAAAGATATTTTTATAATTTTTCAATATCTTTTAACCACACTGGCGCGCACAGTAGTCAAAAGACATCTCTGAGAAGGCTTGGAAGCCTATGGATAAAATCAAACAATTCAAAATGCAAAGATTCCAGCTGATGCTGACCCTTAGCACTGGGAAGGCAATTGCAATTATTTCTCTAAACCAGGAGGTAGTTGAGGATATTACAAAAATCCCTCACATTGCATCCTTCACCATTGATGGGAAAAATCCCAGCTGTTCCACTCAACAGTGGAAAGCGCACCCCCCATATGCAACCACTTCCAGGCCTTTGGGCACAAGATTCATGCTTGCCCCATAAAAGAAGGCTTGAGAGAAATGGAATTCTGTGAGGAGGAAATGGGTGAAGACGACTCAGAGTACACCAAAATCACAGATATAACACAAGAATTCAACTGGGGAGAACACGGGCAATATAAAATAATTGACCCAATTTCCACAGAAGAACGAAAAATGGCTAAACAAGCTCACAAGCTGGCCGTGGCCAAGGCAAAGGCCTCAGCGGAATCATCCATATCACTGGAACAGATCCAGGAAGACATGGATGAATTCAATTTAATGAACCAATTAAATCCTGTGGAAAACCAAACACCCAATCTGACCAGATTGAATTCAGCTGAACCCAATTTGAAAATGAATGCAGCAAAACTGGGGTTCAGCACACACCCCAAAATTGCAGAATTTAACCCAATTGGGAAGGAAAATCAACAATACAATGTGCAAGAAAATAATGCGGCCAATAAAAGCACACAAGTGCACCACAATGATAAATTGAAACCAAGTAAAGCCAAGAGAGGAGCAAAAACAGCAGCGATGAAAGGGGCAGAATACACCCCAACTCCTACTCATGGCTATGCCCTCCACAGATGAGGTGCATTGAAGAGTAATGTGAGAGAGGGAGTAGGGGCGGGGGCCCTGCTAACTGCTCCTGAGGCGCATTGGGCGTCTCAGTAGAGATAGGGACGCTGAACATAGCAGGACTCAAGGCCTTAATGTCCTAGGCCAAGAAGTTGAGTCTCCTACAAAATCCACCTGTGGATATCCTGGCGGTGCAGGAAACCCACTGTCCACAGGGAGAGGAGGATGCAAGGGAAAAAATGCTCCTCCCAACAATATCATTTTGGTTACAACACTGTGGGGTGATAGTACACGCAAACCAAAACTTTAAATTTATTAATAAAAATTTGTTCCTGGACAGCCGCATACTTACTGTAACCTTCTCATGGCACACCAAATTGCACATAATAGCTAGTATGTACACCCTGAATGGTGCACCTGACTGAAGAGAATTTCTAACAGCTCTAACACAACTAAATCTACCAGCAAGTACCTTCATCATAGAAGGCATGAACTGCTAAATTAATCCAGATATGGACCAATGGCCATACACAATGGAGATACCACAAGGGCAAGTAGAACTCCAAGTACTAAAGGCCACCCTGGGACTATATGATCTGCTACCAAAAAGGCTACCCCTGCTACAAAACATGACACGCCCACATGTAAACAACAGTACACTTGTCTCTATGTCACAGATAGACCTAATACTCGCACCAATAATTTTCTGTCACCAAATTCAAAAATTTAAAACTATAAAATCGAATTTTCCAACCAAAAGCTAGTTTGGTGTCCTTCAAACTGGCAGAACCAAGTACCCAAGCACCCATATGGTGCAGAATACGCCCAGAAAGTTTAGCCAACTCGGAATTTTAATCCTGGATGGAGGAAATATCCTCAACCCAGGTTTTTAAACACCCATCTGCTTGGACCCACTAACCACCTAGGAAACTTCAAAAAATTAACAACCCAACAGGTCAAAGATATATTATCTAGAAGACACAGGGCAGCTTCAGCCATTATCAGGACACCTTGGAAGAAATTAACCATCTAGAAAACAACGTCCCATGCATGGGATACAGCCCTGGATGGGGTTGAAAATGGGCGGAGGTTTCTGCTCAGCTAAACACCCTGATCCACAAACACCAACACCAAGTTGGAGTTCAATATAAAGCCAAAAATATAAGAAATGAAACTTGCTCAAGCTACTTTTTCCGCCAATCCAACGCCTGTAAAAATATGATAGCTTGCACACAGGTCTATTGACCAGATAAATCCATAGCAGAAACACCTGAAGAAGTCACAACTGAAGTGCACAGGGTTTATATGAAATTGTATAAATCCGAGTCAATCAAACCAGAAAAAATCAAAAAATTCCTTACAAGCGCACATATTGACACCACGGCCCAAAATAACAATTTAATCAACTTAATATTGCACAAGGAATTTATAAGAAGTAGTATGCGGTGCACCAAGAGGGAAATGCCCTGGACCTGATGGGATTTCCTATAAAACTTTACATAAATTATTTTACTAACATTTCCAACATTCTTCTAGCTTCAATGATTAATATATTATGGAAACATGCCTCCTACCTGGAGGCAAAGAAGCCTACACTGTCACTTTGTTCAAAAAAAGGAGACAGGCTAGACCTTTCCAACAGGCGCCCAATTTCTTTAACCAACACAGATATCAAAATTTTCACAGAAATTATGGCCAAACGACTAGGAGAAATTGCAACTGACGCAATATCCCTATTACAATATGGTTTTTATCCAAGAAGATCCATATAAGACAACATCCACACAGTTGCAAATGTCTGCCAGGCCAAAACCTCTGGAGCACTTGTCTTTTTAGACCAACAAAAGGCATACAACAGGGTGAACAGGACCTATCTTAGGGCCTGCCTTCAAACATTCAAACCCCAAAATAGATTCATAAACTGGGTGATGTTGTTCACAGAGTCTGATACCATGGCTGTGCAGGGAGCAGGTTTTTAACCAATTTAGTCATCCAACAGAGAGGACTCAAACAAGGAGACCCCTTAAGCTCTCTACTATACAATTTCAGCTTAGACCCTCTAATCTGGAATACAAATACACTTCTCAAGGGATAAATGTTAAGGGCCAATTACAAGTCAAAATGATGGACTTCGCTGATGGTTGTGTGGTGGGGATATCCAACAATCAGGACGCTTTCATAATTGAGAAGATAATAAAAGATTAATCAGCCAAAAGTAACGCATCACTTAACACTGAGAAAACGGAAATTATACTCCTGGGAAGATATCAGACCCATTGGACGCCATCTACCCAGGGCCAACAAAACAATACAACACCAAGACTCATCATCAGACATAGGAGGCGAAAATCAGCAACAACCCCAATGAAACTTCCCTTCACCACCAAGCCAACAGCTGGACCTGTTTGTCACTTGGTGGTATGGTTAGAAGCAGGAGGTTACGCCAATTCCATGATGGAAAATAAACTTATAGACAAAATAACAAAACGCATAGCCTCCTTAGATGGACATCAAACAGGTCTAACAGGAAGGGTCACAGTAGCCAACTCTATGATTCTATCAAACATATGGTTCATGGCCCATGCAATCACTTTCTCACCATCTTTCTTCAACACAATGCACGCCCTATTACAAGGATGGCTCTGGTCCAACCACAACCCCCCTGTACGCCTTGAAACCCTATTTGGCTCTAGAAGGAATGGAGGTATGGGGCTTACTAATTACTTAAAACAAGCGACCCATATACTAGGATCCTGGATAGCTCAGGTGACTAGCCCGGATCTTCCAGAATCACATTGGGCCAGAAAAGCAAGATATAACTTCACACGAGCACTCTAATTAAAAAACCCAGATCACCCAAACACATTAATCAAATATCTGGCATCCCATCCCACAGCTGCAGGACCACACGGAACTCCAGCACTGTGGGATCCGCCGATGGATACCACATATATTTTGTTTATAGTTAGAAATTTACTTTTTAACAAAAGTAATAGATAACACTTTGTTAGTTTTTAATGTTTTTATTGTTAATCTGGGCCAGACCAAAGAAGGTCCTTTTCTCAATACTAGTTTTTCCTATTTAACTAGTTCAGATTTTGAGACCATGGGTATTTGAGGCAAAAGTATATAAAGCTGAGTCATTTAAATTAGGAAATATAGGCTTGCGGCCTGACAGATAAAAGATAAATCTTTTGAGGCAAAACTGACCCGTGTGGTAATGATTTGATGTATTATATCCAATCACTAGCGAGTAAAATCTTCTCACCTTGGCGGTGGTCAGACTTGTGTGGTAATAATTGGTTAATCTGCACCCTATCATTGTTGAGTTAAACATTTTCACCTTGGTGGTGGTAAGACTCATGTGGTAATGATTGGTTAATTTGCACCCTATCATTGTCAAGTAATATCTTCTCAACCTGGCGGTGGTCAGACTCATGTGGTAAGGATTGGTTAATTTTCACCCTAAATTGTCAAGTAATATCTTCTCACCTTGAAGGTGATCAAACCCATGTGGTGACAAACACTCCAAATTTGGCTGAGAAGTCGGAGTAATCCTATTATTAGTATTTACCTTTTTAAGCATTTTTTTGTTATAAGCCATATTTTTCCGATAGTTAGGATTCCACTGAGAATCCGCCAAGGTCTTTTCGCCGTGGGTACTCATATCATTGATATCCAAAATATTATTTGATGATTGGATAGGAGATGGGCCAATTATGGTAGCAGATTTGGGAGCATTAATACCTCCAACATTCTTTTTCTTAAGTCGAGAAGGAGAATGTCCAACAAGCACATTTCAAATGAATACTCCTAGCCATGAGAAGAGCGACATGGAGGAACCACATAAGCGGTCAAACCAGTCACCAAGGATGCCCAAGGATAACTCACAGATAAGAAATCAATGGCCAAATAGTCACAGACAATATAATATGCAGAAATCTGAGTACCATAGCCAGGATATATTACCTGGACCATATGGACATACCCTACAACCTGGAGACTCAAAGAAGAGTATGGAGATACACACATCACCCTCTACTCCAACCCAGCATAAGAGCACATGTATGAAGGTGCATAAGGAGAGTATACCGCACAGCAGAATGGTCAAATGCCACTCATACCTCATGTACAATATGTGGTCAGTATGGAAGCTTAGCCCACAGTTTAAAACAATGCCCAACATTAGTGGCTGTATGAAAAGAGGCCATGCGCCTATTACGCTAAGAAAATGGACAACAATTCAGCCTAACAAGGAACATGTTAGCTATAAACATAAACTCTCCTATCCACCCATCTCTCAGGGCGTTAATAGTAGCAATAGCACTATGGACGATACATAAAATAGTACTGGAATCGTTCACAGGAGCAGCCCTACAATCCAAGTAGCCATCCTTCGCTTCCACAGCCATATATTGGAACATTTCCAAGCATGCATCCAAGAATAAGCCAGCATAACCCTCCTTCCCTACCGTCATAAACATGGTGATCCTTGAGACAACAAGAGGGGCCTTGAACCCTCTGGGGGATCTTTAATTTTTTGAAATTCATTAGTTCCCCACTATATTGGAAGTGCTTGTCCCCTGGTCGACCTTCCCCAAATAAATAAATCTTATTTATGGCAATATGGGTTTTAGTAATAAAATTAAGAGAGCACACTGTAGTAGTTAATACTGCCAGTGGCTCAGGGGCTTTCTATAGTATTATTAAGGGTAGGCTTCTACAGCTTCTCCAGTTAGAGATCCCCCTTTTATATGGCAATCCTCCTCAATATGCTCTGTCTACCAGAGTTCTCATTAGTGCCTTTCATGGTTACTAACAGCATTAAATAATGGTATACTAAAAGAGTAATTAATTTAAGCCATGACAGCAAATGACTAGTGTTGGGAATTTCAATAATAAAGTAATACACCAATTGTAATTGAGATACTGGCAGATGGCCGCAATAAAACTAAGAACCATACTACGATTTATCTTACGTTGATGCAGGGCAAGATAGAATATCAACTAGACTAAAGAATGGTGGATATGATCATCAAGTCCATGAGCAAAGGTTTACTGATTAAGGAATGGAAGCTGCACAGGCAGGAATTATGGATTTGATTAACAGTCATAAATACTAAGTAACAAAGGGCTCAATTAGATTTACCAACCATTTTAAAATAATATTTTGATTACTACATATAAAATTGGGTCCTTTGGTTTGAGTCAAAGTATACAATTGAGCAAACTATTTATTTAAAAATAGTTGAGATATAAAATTATGTAATCAAAATATTACAAATTGTTGGTCAAACCAATTTCAACATATCCACCCACTTGATCAAACATCTGAGGCAAAGATTTGTGGGGGTCAACTAACTCATTGAGAACTAGTGGCCATTGAGCCCAAAGCGATTATGATAATTATTCAGGAACATAAAGCGCACTCAGTTGATAAAAATGTTTAACATGATCCTTCAGAGTGTAGGCATCTATAGATGTCTTCTCAATGATTTAAAAATGCCCTTTCTATATATGTTCCGGCTTGCTAGTTCATCTTAACCCATGAAAGTATATAAAACTAATTACCCTGCAGCAAAGTGTGGCAAAGGCTTCCAGTATTTGTTGTATTCTTCACATGACCTTACTTTCCAAGCTAGTGCAATAGAATAGGAAGCGCTTTGTAGCTGGAATAATGTCTGCATCAATATTTCCAAGTAAATTGTGAGACTTATGTCTTATTGAACCAAAAAGTATATAAATGGGAGAAGTGCCAGTTGCCTTTCATAAAGTAAGGCGATTGGGGAGTGTCCATGGCCAAGTGATAAGAGATATTATATGTAAAAATGCGGAAGCAAGAAAAGGTATCAGCTGACGCCTTCACTGTAATTATTTGACATAAAATTCTAACAAGAATACCGTTTACCCATTACACAGTGTCATTGTCCTCAGAGTAATAGGTCATAGACAATATCCCTTATATACCCATCAATTCATTGAGCTTGGAAATCATCTGGGACTTAAATTTAGTTTCATTATACTTTAATTGAATCTGAAGGCGTCCATGGCAACAAACAATAACTTCAAAGATAAATTTAGCTGTAGTCGTAGCCTCTAAATCCTTGACCGCTTTGGCCTCCACACACTTATTGAGGCGATTAATGGCCACAATAATATATTTAAATTTACTAGAAGTATTGGCCAGAGGTCACATCACATTAATAATGACGGTGTACCAGGCAACGTTAGGTTTAACTTAATGGTAGGACGTGGCTTTGCAGTAAACTCTCCACTTGAAATCCCTTACAATAGCGGAAGGTCACATGAATATCAAATTTGCATCAATTCAAATAAATGGTGCTTTTTCAACAGCTCAAGCATTTTTTGAAACCTAATGTCCAGTCAACTTGTGGCCCCTATAATATTGGTTTACTCTGTTGGTTGGGGTATATAATATTGATGATTGTTGAGAATTCTGTACATAGTACCATCTTTAACAACTGCGTTCTTTCTTAAATTCTCTAAGTTACACTGAACTCACGCCTAATCATTGACATACTGTTGGGTAGCATTTTATTAATTAAATCACCGCCCACATCAGTTGCTAAGGCCACTGTGGGCAAGCGAGATAACCAATTGGAGTTTTGATGCTTTACACTGGGGAGGTGCTGATTTTTAAAATCATATGCTTGTAATTCCAAATTTCATCAAGCCAGCTGCCCTTCAAGCTCCTTCAGATTCTGTAACTGTTGAAGAGAGGTGCGATCAGTAATTAGGGTGAAATGCACTCCATGGACATAAAATTGTAATTGTGTACACACTTAGATGACTGGCAGGCAATACCTCTCAGTTACCATATATAATTTTGTTCATGGACATATAACATCCGGTTGCAGTTAGGCATAGGGTGCCCAATCCCTTCAGAATTTAGATGTATATACAACGCCCAAAGGCGGTAAGAGAGAAAAAACTGTCTGAATAATAAACAGTTTTTCTAAACTAGGAAAGTCTACAGTGGTGCTTGGGTGAGGTAAAGCTTGAGTTTGTCATAGGGTAATTATTAATTTCACTCCATTCAAAGGGTAATCCATTTTTAAACAAAAAGAAAAATTGCTCTTTGATTTTATTATATTTTCTAAAAATCAACAGTAATAGCCAATCATTCCAAGAAAACATGAACGTTGCATTTGATACTCAGTTGTAGCATGTGTTTAATAGCTTCAACCTTTTCCATCTGGGGCTGCAAGCCATGTTTATCATTGATGAACCCAAAAATTTCAGTTGCTTATGAAAAAAGTTCACTTACATGGCTTAATTTTAAAATTAGCCTTATTGAGGCGACAAAAAACTTCTTCTAAATAATGCATATGATCAGTAAACGTTATAGAAAAAACGTTGATATCATGTAAAAAAAAGAACATAGTAAATTTTAAAACGCTGAGGATACTATTTATAGCCCGCTGAAAGGTTGTAATGGCATTGCACAGCCCCTGCGCATTTTAGTAGGTTGGTGAGGCCCTGAGCCATAATCATGGCGCATTTTTTCCTGATCCTCTTTGGGAAGCTCTATCTGCCATTAGCCAGAAAACTGATTCATGGATTAAAAATATTGCGCACCACCTAAGCGGTCTAGAACATTATCAATCTTCATTAAAGAAACAAAATTCTTTTTGATAATATAGTTAATATTGTGGTAGTCTATTGCTACATGATTTGAACCATCATTTTTCTTCATAATCAAAATTGGGGAGACCCAGGGACTCTTAAAGGGAAATAACATCCCATGTTGCACAAACTGAGTAATTTTTTAATGACTCCATCCACCACCCTTAAACGTCTAATTGGATGGAAGCAAATTGGCAGATGATTACTGATATTAATATGGTGTAGTACATCGTGTGCAAAATCCAAATCACAGTCATTTTTTACAAAATTAACACGCTATTTTTTAAAAAAAGGTTATTGCTTAGTTCTTTTCATACTCAGTTAACCCCAAGAGGTTTAACTAGGATACTCAAGTACAATTATATTGTACTTACTTCACCTCCAGGGCCTATTCATCAAGTTGGCCAAAATTATAAACATTTTTAGACTTCTTTGACCAGTAACATATGAACGATGACAACAATTTATTATCTCTTTATTTGTATAGGGTAACATATATGTAGGCTAGAAGTACCTGTATTTCGCCATGGTTGGAAATATTATCCTGGATGTGGTGACCAGCTCTAATTTGGAATGACAGAATAATGCAAATTTTTTTCCATATAACCCTAGTTAATTTTAAAATGTTTTGGTTACCATGATGATTTAATAACCCATCAAAATGGTTAGGATTTAATTAGAGCATAGAAGATTGCTGTTAGATTCCAAAATTTGATTAGGCAACCGCCAGGCACAGCCACGCATGTGCTGATTTATTATGAGCACTATCGCATCCTTGTATGTTAGTGTAACAAAAGTTGTGATTTATAGCACAGGGAACTCATCCTTCTGATTGTAAAATAGATAAATGATTTGGCTGAGTATTTTTAAACCAGCTATCATTTTACTTAATAAAAACTGACTTTTTAATAGCACCTCATTAATGAGGACCCTTATTGTTAAAGCAAATGATAGCTGGTTTAAGTCTATGGAGCAACCATTGCAGCTTAATCAGGTTGAATTCCTGTTAACCAAGTAGGTTACATAAGTTGTTGGCTATCCCTCTCGTCACCCTAAGCAATTTAACCCTTGTGGTAGATGAGAGGTGGGTGACAGCGTATCCCTTAAGAGTCGCGCTTCTCCCCCTCTTCTATCCAAACAGGAGTTATTAAATAAAATTTAAAGTGTGTTTCAGTAGGTGGCGGTGGCCAGAAGCCATCACCACCAAAGAGGTTGCTGAGATCTTCCCCAACAAGAGGTTTCCTCCACTGAATTGATTTCGCTGATCAAGTTAATTTGGTAACTAAAAAATTAGATTAATTGAGGCACTTTTGGGCTCTAGAATTCATATCTTCCATCCATTCCATTGCTAGAAAATATGCTCCCATCCCCAGTAGGTATGGTCGTGATAAACCCCTTTTATAATAAATGGACACCAATATTTGGCCTGGCCGTGGGTGCAACCTGCTGTATGATGGAGGAGTCATTGTCATTGCACCAAGCACAATCATGGCAGAATAAATTTCTTGCAAAAAAGAGTTCAATACCAATCCAGACATGAAGGTCAAATCAAAACTGGTATTGATAACGTTTTAGGATGTCAATCTGCTGTACCCAAATATGGTGCTTTTCATAATAGGTATAAGTTTTCTGTTCCCTATTCAATAGATTTATGAAGCAGTAGGGCTCCTGACAGGTTTAAATATCGCTCCATTTTTTTACTTTTCTATTTAGTTTTAGATAAAAAAATCTTAGAAAATGCGATTTTTTTTATTTAAAGAATGTCAGATATTTAGTGGCTATAACCTCAATTGTAAGTTTTTCTGGCTAGTTCTCACGGTTTCCTATTCTCATTGCATCTCAGAATATGAACGGCTGTACCAGAGATATTTTGGCTGCTGTTTTGGGTGGTAACTCACTCTGAGTGCCAGCGCAGGCTTATTACTATTATCACATTTATATCATAATGGAGCGACTCAAATTCTTCTTCTCCACCCTTCTCTGTAAGAGGGTGCTGAGTTGGTTTTGTGTTATGAGTGGAAGGTCCACTCTTTTTTGGGGCAGCAAACATTGGAAGGATGGCCTATTTTTTAAGTCATTTTTTCTGCTGCAATTAGAAAATATATTGTGCCTTAAACAAATGTGGGGCTTCCTCCCTTAATAAGTACATTAAAACTCAGTATTTTATTCTACCCACATCCTGTCAAGTTTGGACGGGTTCAAATGTGGGTGTGTTGTTTGTCCTGCTTCACTTCTCTCCTCCCAACACACTGTTTTTGTGTTCTGAGGATAATATTCTTATGGTTAATTTGGATGCTCTTGAGGAGCAAATATTATTGAATCCGTTGGTGCCTTTATTATCTTCTTGACGGCAGGAGGAAATCAAGGTTTCTAAAATGACCAGAATCACAGTTCCTCCCCTTGAGGGTGGTACAGCAGATGGGCCGGTGATTACCCCTTCCTCACTAGTTGTATCTTACAAAGTTGCTAATAAACAAAAACCATGCCTAATTTTTGCCACCTGTTAAAAATTGAGTTGTGATCCCATGTTATATCTGTTAAGGCTATCTTGGATACTGGAGAGGTTATAATTTTATGAGCTTGCAGGTCGTTCAGGATTTGGATATGTTCTTGACGTAGAGTCTTTTGTATTGAGTGCGTTGTCAGCCTTGATGACTTGCTGCATGGTGAGATGCACCATACCATTCTCAGTGCGTGCATCTGGCTTCTGTGAACAGTTTCCCATGGTGCAAGACTTTTTATTTCCTGTTATCCTTAAGGTTGGTTGGTGGCAGCGTCAACAGGTTATTATCACCTGGAGCCCAAACTTTTTGTTTTTTATAAATCATCATGTATGTCTAGAATCCCACTTATTGATACCTTTTCCCATCTAGAGAAGTGGGGTAGTTGTTTCATCCCCCCACTGAGTTGCCACCATATTTCCCTTTCAGCTTGTTTCAGTATAAGGTATTTTAATTTGGAGAAGGCCATATGACTTCCTATCCGCTCTGAGCATGATCTGGCCTTCCGTATGACAATAAATGTAATTGATATCAACTGTCCCCTAAACCCCTATATTGAGCGAGAAGATAATGCCTGAAGGTGTGGTTAGACAATATGCTCCATAAGGGGTGGATTTCCTGGAAATCCTCTCCCATCACGTCCCCTTCATTTTATCTCAAAAGGCTGATTTTATGCTGCATATGTGCGTGTACTATGGGCATTTGAATAATATCATCATGCATGATCCATATCTGCAACTTTAAGAGATAACCATCAGTCAGGCAATTGCCAAATCCTGGATTTTTTTTAGGATTGACCTGGTGAATACTTTATATCTAATACAGGTGGCGGAAGGCTGGGAGCGGCTTTTGACCATATGTTTCAAGCAGAGCATTTCCAATTATGCATGATGCCCTTTTGCCTCAAGAACGGGCCCACTACCTTTCAGCATATGATTGATAATGTACAGGACGACCTGTGCTTCACGTGCGTGGTGGCATACATTAACAATATCCTGGTGCACTCCCCACTACCAAACAGCATGTAAGGGACCTGGAGACCGTACTAGTGGCGCTGAAGAAGGCTGACCTTTATGTAAAGCCCTTGAAGTGAGAGTTCTTCAGATAGGAGGTTATTTTCTTTGGTAATCTTGTCTTGAAGGAAGGTTCTGCTATCCCACCCAGCAAACTTGAGGAAAATCTTTTCTGGCCCACACCCACCTTGCATAAGAAGCTGTCTAGTTTTTTGGGGACAACTATCTTCTTGAAAAATTCTCGTCCGCTCTCTCTCAGTTGGTGGCGACTCTTTATCCCTGATGGGGTAGATTGTTCTGTTCAAATGGACGGAGGATTGCCAATGAAAATTTGAGGAAAGCAAGGAGATTTTTGTGGAAACTCCAGTCCTTAGAATTCCTGATTCCTTCCAACCTTTTATTGTGGTATTCAATGATTTGGCGGCAGCTGTGGGAGCAGTCCTTGTTGAAAAGTGGTTACTGCACAGGTTTGCGAGAGTATTCCTAAATTAATACAATTTCCCTTTTTGATAATAGGGAACAAGAATCTGAGTGATTATGGTTCAGCTAACACTTGATCGTTGTTAACTACTAAATTTAGGATTTTTGTTATAAATCAACTAAAACTCAGTTACTAGTAAAAGCTAGTATAACAAAGACAAGATATCTTTCCTAGTGAAATAATCTCATACATATATAGTATGTTGACACCTTAGTACCCTCCTATTAGAATTATCAGCATTTATTTCTGGGGAATAGTTTTGCACACATTGACCAGCAGCTTTGTCATGCCACTGGTCAGAACTTGCTTCAGCTTGATTTCTCATTCTAGGCGATCATGCCCTCAAACTGGTAAACTATCAGGTATCATCCATGACAAATAAGGAAGTCCTTATCATCGAATTAATTTTAGTTAACTTTGAGCTCCCTCCCTCATAAGCCTACAACCATCAATACAAGCAAATTTTATCAAAATCAACCCCCAACCAATACAGTGGTATTATAACACATTTGAAAAATCATAATCTGGTTGAATTCCCAACAGTCCTGCTTTAGGATACAATGGGGTGGAACACCATGTCATTTACTTCTTTTGGAAGTTCTCCTCCATGGAGAAATTGTGTTCCATTTACAATGAGGAGCTTGCCATTGTGTCCTGGTTGCTTATCCGCTGGTGGTACCTTCTTCAAGGAGGAAGACATGTGGTCGTCCAGATGGACCACCATGTCCTAATATACTTCTGTAAGCCATAGAAGTTGGTGCATCGTTAGGCTCAAACATTCTGTGACCTGTTTAGCTTTAATAATTTGTACAAGTTTGTAAAGGGAGCACTTAACATTCTCCCCAATCTGATGAGCCATAATCTCTCCCTTAATCCAACAGAGGTGAAACGCAGGAGTTGAAAACATTAGTCCACCTTCCCAGATTCTTGTTATTGCTCTTTTACAATTTCTAGGAATTACTAGGCGCCGGATGTGCCATTGTTATATTAGGTACTAATGGATCATACTGCTTTGATAAGTTAAAGCTTTTCAATCAGTTGTTTTGCTGAGCCACAAGCGTACTCATTATTTATCAACAGAGGGCGGATCTTGTTCAAAAGTAGGGTTTGGGTTCCTCCCCAAATCCATGAAGTAGTAATTTTTGTTCACCATGATCCCTTGACAGTGGGCACTCAGGGCATAAGAGGTGCCTCAATCTGATAAAATTGGACGCTCAACTTTCTAGAAGTCTCTGAAGATCTACCAATATAAATCACCAATTACATGACATGCACGCATGATAAGTATGAAAATTGGGTAAGAAATGTCTCCTCTATCCCTGCAGCAGGCAAAATATATGTAAACCTCATCATCCATCAACTTTAATTGTTGAGCTTCCCTTCATGAATGATTTAACGCAATTATGGTGGTTGTGGACCTCTTTACAAAAATCTTTCTTTTTTATTTCTTGTATATCAGCATTTATCTCTGAGTAGATGGCCCAGATTTTTGTTTGCCTTGCTTTCTCTATGTTCAATGTACCCCAGGAGGTAGTAAATGACTGAGGGCTCAGTTTACAGCTTGTTATTGTATTTAATTTTGGCTATTATGAAGATCCAGCTGTGCCATCCACGGCGTACTATTCCCAATACAACGGTCAAATAAAGTGGATCAACCAGATCCTTAAGAAGTATCTCTCTTCTACGCCTCCGCCATGCAGGATACCTGGGCCGTTAATCTCCTTTATGATGCCATTTGCATATATCAACGCCACTCTTTCCGTGACCCTGCCCGCCGGCACCCAGATCAGCTGGCTGCGCGACCAGTCAATGGGTTTTTCTGCCTATGAAGCTACCTTGAAGTATAAACCATATTGGTCCTTATCTTTGCCTTAAAGTACCTTCCTCCAAGGAGCAGCTGCAAAATATTTAGAGTACTCACTCTCTGGTTTAGAATTACCTTATTAAGGCGATAAGCAATTGCAATCAGTTCACAGATTGCTTATGCTTTCCCGCTCTTGATATTAAGGTGGATTCATTAGTAATGCTATATATGTTATGCCTGCATTTTGAAGGGTCTCTCACAAAAGTTCGCAAGCAGGCATTCAGGTCCTCACATGGTTGAGGAGGACTTGGGAATAGAGTCCTTCGGGTTGGCCTTCCCACTCATTAGAAGCAGCACCCAGTCTTCCACGCTTCTCAGTAGTCTCTGCTAAAGGGGAAAGACCCTGTCATCCCTGAACCAGTCATTATCAAGGGCTTAGAAGAAGTGGAGGTGGATGCCATTTTGGAGCTGCATTAATTACGTTGCTTGTTGCAATGTTTAGTTGCCTGGAAGCAATTTCTTTCCTATTATAACAGCTTGGTAGTGCCCATGATTGTGCCAATAGCAAAAAATGGTGGAGGCCTTCCACATTACACACCAGATTCTCCCCTCACTCCCCAGAAGGTTGCCTCTATCTAGGCATTAAAGCTACCCAAGGCACATAAGAATGTTGTGCTTTTCCATGTTCCCAGTGGTGGTGCTCCCCCAGTTCAGAAAGAGAAGGGTAGTGTAAGCCTTGGGGAGCAACTCTAACGGCTTTATTGAGAAGAATACTCATTTTGAAACAAGAAGAGGAGAAAGCTGGCGGCCAACCCTCTTGTCACCCTGAGATATTTAGCTCATGTGGTAGATGAGAGGCGGGTAACAGATTATCCCTTAAAATCGCGCCTCACCCCCCTCTGTTATCCACCCAGGAGTTGGTACAGAAAATTTGGGTTGTGTTTATGGAGGTAGCAATGATTGAAGCTATCTCCAGTGGAAGGTTCGCAGTGATCTTCCCCACCAAGAGGTTTCCATAACCAAATTGAGTTCCACTGGTCAATTTAAATTGATAATCAATAAAATTAAATCAATTGTATCACTTTTGGGATTATCAATTCTCACTTTTCCATCACCACCATTGCTAGTAAAAATGAGCCCATCCCTGACAGGTACAGGCGCAATAAACTCCTTTGATACTCAATGGGACTACCCTATTTGGCCTGGCTATGGGTGCAACCTGCTGTCTCCCAGAAGTGTCATCATCATTGCACCAAGCGCAATCATGGTGGAATAAAACTACTTGAAAAATAATACAATACCAGTTTGGATCTGACCTGCCCAGATCCAAACTGGTATTGGTAACATTTTAGGGTGCAAATCCGCCATAGTCAAATTGCAAAGTTATTCCCATCAGGAATTCATCTGTTTCCTAATCCCTTTTCAGTTAGTTTTTAAGGCAGTGGACCCTGACAGGTTCTGCTGCTCCATTTTTCTTTCTGCTATGTATTTTTAGGTAAAAAATATAAAAAAATCCATATTATCTGTGTGTTCCAAGAAGATCACTGGACATTTAGTGTTATGTTTTCCAGTTGTAGGAAGTTTGGCTAGTGCTCACGAATGCCCTATTCTCTTTGCATACCACAATATGGATAGCTGTACCTGAGGTATACTTACTGCTGCTATGGATGGTAACTCACTCTTAGTTCCAGCGCAGTCTTATTATCAGCATGCTCCATGACAGTCACAGAAGATATTGCCAAGGAAAAAAACCACAGTGGCAAAGCTCTTTAGGCTCCTTCAGATGTTGTAGTCTAGGTCCCACTAATGTAAATTCTCTGATGATCTATGTCCAAAGTGAGACAGAGTTTCTTTACCATCTTAATTGGCGCAATATTACCGGAGCCCATTGTCAAGAATTTCTCTAACTTTCAGCTTATTCAGTGTAATATTAATATAGGTACATTCAGAGAAAAAATATCCACAGAATTTATTTTGTGGATATAAAACAGTGTTGATTTTAGATTTTGTAGTCTTAAATCTATACCTAGTTGAAGGCTGGATTCCTTCAAAATTTCAATGGCATCGCCACTTGGACCCCTAACCAATTTTGGGATATCACTAGAGGCAACAGAAGATCTTGTTGTTCTTACTGAAGAATGTAAGGCTTTAATACTACAATTCTTACCACTCAGCATTACGTTCTTCCTTGAGAAGATGGTTGACGCTACCATATCATTACCAAAATTTTAAAATTGATGGATGTAGGGTGTCAAAGCAATATTTTTAATGTAAGGTTGTTCAGGGGATTTTTGCTTCCTTGTGATTTTTTAAAGAGTAGGAGGTAGAGATTACAGATTCTGATCTGCCCAGAATTTCCCAAGTTATCTTATCTTCAGGGTTTACAAAATAAATCTTTGGTTTAGACCCAGAGTAGGATAGCAATAAGAATAATTCTCAGGTTTTTACAAAGCTAATAAGTGATCTGCTTAATATCAGACCTATTGAAATAAGGAAAAAGCATCCTAGTTTTTATCTAGGAGAGTGGCCCAGTGATGTGGGTTGCAAGTCTCCTGAGGACATTGGTTAGACGTCTCAAAATCAACTCCACATCAATGAAGACAATCCGCTATATGGGTATTATTGTCCTCATTCATTACTGGTATCAGAACCCAATTTAATTCCTTGTAGGGCTCTCAGCCATGGGTAAGAGCAATTTGGGCGTCAACATCATTTATAACATTAGCCCAGATATCATATGCTCCTCCAAATGAAACGTTTTGCAAATACATGTATAGATTCATTTCTATCAAAAAGGATATTAGAAATTTTATTATATGAGTGGTCATCCTTTCCACACCGCCAAACTCCTTAATAAAAAGATCTTTGACATTAAGGTAGGACACTCCAGCCTTCTTTAGTTTCAGCTAAACTAACTCATGACTTTTAGAGTCCAAAAAGTTCATTACCATCACCAACTTAACGGTCCTGGATGCCCCGCCCATGCTAATCTCAAGGAGATTAATAAAATTATACATGTTTGCCTTCTTTCCAAACTTTGGTATATTAACAGGGTTGACCTAATATTGCGTTTCAAGGCTGCAAGTCCAAAGGGCCTGTGGTGACCGTATTTGACTTCCTGTGTTACTAAGGTGAGGAGAGGGATTGACATAGATTTGACCTACCATGGAATCAGGATGCGCAAAGCTCCAACAGCCAGACTTTATGGCAAAACAGCAGGAAAGTTACACGTAACCCAGGCCTCATAATCTTCAATTTTGTTCAATTAGAAGGGTTTCCAGAGCAATTTGACCTTGTTTGCACTTACAAAGATCCATATAGATCTCCATCTTATTTTGGTTCATTATTTTACAACAATGGCAGCGTATTGCCTGCAACTTAATTTCCATGTTAACAATATTTTGGTTAGTGTCCAGAGAGCCCACTTACAAGATGATGTTTCACACAACAGGGGCCTTAATTTTCGTCCCTGTGTTCTAAGTTTCAGATATGAGAAATTGAGTTCTTGACTAAACTAGAGTTGAAGTAAATAGTTCCATCCATATTGGTATTAAGGCCGTCAAGGCGGCGTTGATCAGCTTTCATATCCTTTACTAATGCATTCACTGGTGGTCATGTCCAATGATAATTTAGAAAGTTGGCCAATGTGAGCATCCAAATCATCATGATTGACAAATATTGTCAGAACCGTTTTGCAGGGACACTGGGCTTGCCACTTAAGCTTGAATGGGTTGTATTAATTCTACTGGAAGGTAGTTGTCAACGAGGTTAAGGGGATCCATACTTGATAAAACTGGTGCCAGTGAAAAAAAGTGTGGCCCTTTTAGTGAATTAATTTATGAAATCGGTATAGGGGTATCATATTTCAGGTGCACTGATTATACGCACACAAAAACATGCTGAATTGTATTGGGACAGTAATCTTGACTAAAAATAATAATAGAAACCTTATTTACAGCAATAGAGTTTTTTGTTATTAATGGAGAGAGCAAACTGTAGTATCTAATACTGCCAGTGGCTCAGGGGCTTGCTAAAGTAATCTTAAGGGTAAGCTGCTACAGCTTCTTCAGGAAAGGTTACCCCATTGCAAATAGAAATCCTCTTCAGAAATTCTCTCTCTTCAGAGTTCTTGTTGGTGCATTTCATGGTTGCTAAGCAGCATATAAGTATGGTAGACTGAAAAATTGTAATATTTAAATTAGGACAGGACAGCAAATGACTAGGTTCAGGGCATTTGCATAGTAGGAGCAATACACTTCTACAATGCAGATACTGGTGGATGGCTTAAATTAACTAGGGACCTTATTATCAATTATTTCATGCAGCGTGGGGAAAGATAAAATATTAAACTAGAGCAAATTATGGTGAATATGATCACCAAGGCCACGAGTCAAGGTGATCACTAATTAAGGTAAAGAAAGCTGCACTGACTGGAATCAAAGATTTTATTGAACATTGTAAATGCTAAGAGACAAAGAGCCTCGTCAGATTTTTAACTTAACTAATTGATACTTTGATTACTACATATAAAGTTGAGGTTCAAGAGATGAGTTATATGCTAATTGATTAGACCCTATATCTAAATTAATCAATTTATAAAATTAAGTATTTAAAAAGAACTGATGGTTGGTCAATCCAATTATAGCACTATTTGGATTATGGTAAGAGGTGAAGTGCTCATTAAAGCAAAGACAACAAATGGAGATTTAGAATAAAAGGCGTAACTTTCTCATAAAAGCTTGGGGTTTTATATAGTTTACTTTTAACAATATAATCCCCATAAAATGAACAATAAAATCATTATAGGGGGCTATCTGACATAAGGTTTTCACTGAATACCACTTTCAGGCTCATGTGTGCCTTTGTGGCTAAATTTCATAGTCAAGAAATATGCTCTGAATGACCCATCTTTAGGACTTTGTGTTATTTAAATCAATCTTTAGCTGGTTTTATATTTACACCCTTTTTATGGCACTGTTTATTTTATAGCCTCATAAATTAGTAATTGGAGTTATTTCATTACATCCTGATGCTCCATTATTTTGGCTAATTAATACCTTCTCCAGGGAATTGAGGCCTCTTTTTTTAAAAAGAATTTTCTAGTATCTATTAATGTATTGCTAATATTTGATTTATCCATAAAGTATATAGATGAGTTTTCTGTAAACCCTTGAGTAGGCTTATTTGAAGATTCTCCCAAAGGTTTTTCCTGCTATATATTATCATTACTGATACCATGTTATCCAAAAATGGTAATAACTACTGTAAAGAGAAAAGATAGGTGAAATAGACAAGGAACATTCTATTTCTGCCTATGCTTGAGTTCCATTAGTCTTAACAAAGGCAACTGAGTTTTTAGTTAAAGATTGATTCCACCCTTATGTGAAGCAGAACCAGTACAGGCAGATGAACCTGAAATAGGACAACATGTATTGACCACGTTGATACTTCAATTTTAGTGAGTACCATCATAAATATTCTGCAATTTCTCTGATCAACTTTTTGCAAAAACATGATTCAGAAGGCAGTGATGTTATTTTACTAGTGAACTTTATCTCACAGAATTCCAATTGTATATATGCAGATATTTTGGTCAATAGAGTAAAGGTTTAAACAATCATTGACAGTGAGTCTCCAAATAAAATGCTTTACAAAGTTGGTGAAAAAATTAAGACTTATATCTGATTTGGAACATAATAGTGTTTACAGAAATGCAGTACTACAAACAACTACATCAAAGGAAGTATACAGTGATTTGCCTTTACAGTTTGGATCACTCAATGTCACAGCACTAGAAATAGCTCTACCTAATCATAATTACACCATCTTAAGTAGAAAAATCTGTAACAGTCAGAGTTCAAGTGTGATTTTAATATAAACACTCTCAAATTTCTAGGGCAAACTTTACCACTGGTTACAATCAAAAAGTAACCAACCCCAAAGTAGGAGAGACGATATATCAGTCTAGTATATGCAGATGGAAGCATCCCAATAAAGTATTTTCAGGCTGGTCACTTCTCCAAAAACATACCCAATCAAATAGAAGATTGTTGATGGCTTCTCCTAAGAGAGCGAAGGCCAATGATTGTCAAATCTAAAAAGCAGTGCATTGTGAAATCTGGATTACATTGGACATTCCTGGATATTTGTATGACAAAATTATGCGCCATGCTAAAAAGTAGAGCTGAACCAGATGTTGCATTTGGGATTTTTTTTCTTGCTATGGTGAAATTCAGGTACTGGTTGTAAACTTATTGGATAAGCCAATACATATAGAAAAACCAAGTGGTAGCATATTCCAAATTGATTCTAATGGAGGATCTAGTATCTTTCCATGGCTTTGGCACGTTAAGTATAATATGATTACCAGATCTTCCAAATTCTGAGTCAATTTTTACCGTTTTTGATCAAAGTAAACTTACCAGATTTTCATATGAGAATAAGAATAAAGTACTTCAAATTTTGAGATATTGTGAAATGTTTGCAAAAAACAATCATGACCTTTGATGTGCCAAATTAATCATTTATAAGGTCAAAGTTGTATATCAAATGTCAATTTAGATGGGACCCATCAGGTGGTGCAAGTAAACGAAGCCATGGTTGCCAATGAAATTTGTAAATTACTCAAACATGGATTATTGGTTCCATCTTTAAGTTCTTGGGCAAGCCTATTCTTAATTTTTAAGAAAAAATATAGATCCAACAAGTAGTTATAGATTACCATCGGTTAAATATAATAACAAAAAAGTACTTGAATCCATTACCATGCATAAATGATGCTCTGTATCGCCTAGGAGAGACTTAATTCTTTTCTAAATGGATAATATATCAGGATACTGGCAGATCAACCTTCCTAAAGAGGATCAAGAGAAATGCGCGATTATAACTGCCTAAGGGTTATATCAACCTATGGAAATGCCACAAGGCCTTTGCAATGCTCCAGCCATATTTCAATGGCCAATGGATACCGTGTAAGTGACCTGAAATGTCATGCATTCTTGTCTATCTAGACAACATCAACGTCTTTAATCGCATATCTACAGACCACCTTGAACACTTAAAAGGGGTATTTAAGAACTATTGGCATCAAACTTGAAGATAAAATCTCAAAAATGGCATTTACCAAAAAAGGAGATAGAGTACTTGGGTTTTATTGTAAACGCTGATGGGCTATGCCCTCTTTTTATATTATTAGTGTTGCCCAACCCAAAAAGGGGAAGCCGCCACGCATCTTTATTTGCAAATGGACCAAACAAAGGGATTACTAGAATTAAAAAATTCCTAATATGGCACCTCAGCTAACAACCTATGAAGCCATATCAGAAGGTGAGAAAGCTTTGAGGAACTTTTGTCTGGTGCCCGTTTTGGCTGGCAGACCATGGTGGACAACATAGGGGTTGGGGCATCATCAGCATGTGGCATAAGGAGGTAGAGCTAGGGGTTATTTTCATTTATATAGCTGGCAGCATCCATCGCCTCAACATATTGAGCAAGTTAATGCTCAGCAAAAGTGATTAAAGTAGGCACACAAGTGAGCGACTTGATGTACTGGCGGGTTTGAGGATAATTGGGATCAAACATCAAAGTTTTTGCTGCATCAATGCATGTGCAAATCGCACCAAAAGCAAGCTCTTCAATTTCATATTTTGCATCTTCTTCAAACTTGTTAGTGAAATTGGAGATTGGAATACCCTCCACAAAAGGCTCCATCACCCCACGAAGATGTTGTTGGAGGAGAGTGTTGAAAGGGGCAGTACTGCTTCCACTGTCATTTTATTTTGTTTTTATATACTGATAACTGTTTTTAGGGCGAAAATGGCATGGATGCAAATTGGGAGGTTTGATGAAAAATTCTTTTAAGGCGAAATCAGGCTTAACATTATAAGCCTGATCTGTATCATCAATACATTTGAGCGCTTCAAATGGATTTAAATTGGCTAGTTCTATCAAAGCCTCTAGAATTGGAGGGGTGTTGGAAAATAATTGGCTGTGCACTGTTGACCATGGCTGCTCAGCTGAAACTGATTAATCCATTGACTCGAAATTTTGTAATCTGGTTAAATTTTTTTAATTTTTAAAATTTTTAGATTTTTAAAAATTTTGATCAGATGCTGCCTTGGAAGCAGCACCAGAATTCTCTAAGGTTGGGGGCAGGAGGATTGAGCCCAATTTATAAAATTGGGATGAACTGGACACCAACCCAACGCCAGAGGGAGGAGCAGCAGAAGTGGTGGAGATGGAAGGTGTAGGGAACTTACGCTTCAAGTGATTGAGCTCAAAACTCAAGGGGAAAATGGGACGGCCATTCTCAACATACACCCAGAATGGGTGATCAGGGGAAGATCTGATCACCATTAAAGGGAAATTATGAGGTGGGTTTTGTGATGGAATGGGCAGATCATTGCAAAGGCCTAAAGCCCTGCTAAATTATCTGCTTCATTGGGGACCACAAATTGAAGCATGGGGTCTGTGCTGTAAATGTCCAATCCCTCCATGATTTCATGGTGGAGGCGTTCTGAGGAAAAATGGGAGTGCAACCCAGCAACTTGAGCCACATGAGTGGCATCAGCCAAGAGTTGGGTGCAAATGGTAGGGATAGGAATATTTTTAAAAATAATTGGCACCTTTGCTGCTGCCAATGCCTGAGCCTCAGACCTGAAGCCCAGGTTGAAATAGCCCTTGAAAGGGCAAAAATCTATAAATCCTGCAGGTTTAAAAACTGCTGTGGCCATCTCAATAATGGCCGCACATACATATGGTAAAAGCTTTTCATACTAAACCTGGAGGCTGAAATGCAGGTTACTCCAAGGGAGCGCCAAAGTGCTCCAGAGCATACCTGTGAGGTCGCAAGATGATGGGCTAAGTCCTGAGGTAGGACATAACCCCCAGTGGCATTGAAAGGGCTAGCAGAGCCAGCCTGAGTGCACTTTAGTGGCGGCTGAAGAATGCCAGAAGGTGGCGCACCACCACCCCACATTGGGGCAGCAGGTATTGATCATACTGACACTTTTTGTTGGGCTCACTACAAGCGGCTGTTTTTTTGTAAAATTTAAAAACTCAAAAATTTGGCTTTAATTCAATTATTGAAGCAAAAGAAAGGTTCTAAAATCTGATGGGCTATGCCCTCAAATTAGAAGTTGAGGCAATCTAGACCATATCAAGACCAAAGAAAGTTTAAGATATTCAAGTATCTCTAGAATGATCAGCTAATACTACCAACTTACTAAGAAGTTTGCGTCTATTGCTGAGCTCTTTTCAAATCTTAATAGACATCAAAAATGTCATCTGAACATGACATAATAGTGGGGACCAACCTCAAAGACAAGGCTGGGCACTAGGAGGCCCAGAGGGTGAAGTTGCAGGCCCTTCCTGACCTGAGGCACACCCTGGATCAACTCTGGGTTCAGGCATAATATGCCCAGGTTGGGACCAGTGGTGTGCCAAACGCCCAGCCCCTGATGACAAGCCAGGCGTTAAAACAAATGATATACTGAATGAACGCAGACAGTTTGATTCAGTTTATTGAGGAGCGGGGTTTCATAACCCATTCCATTTTCAAAATAACGCGCTCAGGTCAGACTCAACTTCAATTGATCACTCGAGTGAAGTCAGTTTTGGCCTATTTAACTAACTTGGATGGCAGTGTCGCCCTATTGGTGAGTCAGTGCTTAGGCCCACTGTGGCATAACCCATAATTCCCCCACTTGAGCTTAAATATGTTTTCCCCCTGACCAACATTCCTTGTTGGTCAACTTCCCCAATAAACTTTTTCCCATTTTACACTATTTAAAACTTTATATGATATTTTGAATGCTTCTGTGCACAAACCTCTTTGAGGAGGTCTTGCATCCCATTACCCTTGCCATCGCAAGTACTTTGCAGCTCTCCTCTCATGCACCATTTGTTTGCCCAGGTTCCCTCCAACCTGGGTCGCTTTTCCCTTATTGATATGTGCACCTCGTCACTTTTAATGGGGTTTTCTTTTAAAATTTGCAATTTTATGCCTGAGCAGTTATTGCTCCATCACCCTCTGCTTGGCTCTAATCACTCTAGCACTAAAAACTAGTTCCCTGGCATTAGCATGGTGCACCGAGCATTGCCATGCTGGAAACAGGAGAGTTATAGACACTCTCCTTACAAAAAAGGCTTCCAAGGATTTAGAAAGGCCAGAACTCTTTTGATACACTTATGATGTATTTAATGACTGGACAAATAATGTAATACGCAAATTTTGATCCCCCTTTATTTAGAAGATGGATGCACCATTAATGGTAGTTGGTGCCATATTGAGTCAAGTAGATGAAATCAGCAAAAATCCCCAAAGCATATGTAAGCCAAACTTTTGAGCAAACATAATGGAATTACATTGTGCCCAAGACTGAATGCCTTGCTTAGTATATTCCTATAAACAGGTCAAATTATATATCAATGGAGTCCATTTTAAGGAGGTGACAGACCATTCTTTGATGTGATGGCTGCATAACTTAAAAGAGCCTGAAGGGAGATTAGTCCATTGGGTCTTAAGATTGAAAGCATGCGGCTTTGGATTGTACACTAAGAAGGTACTGTACATCAAAATGTAGATGTTTATTGCGGTTGCCTACTGTTATGGTTCTACAGAGTGAAGCAGATATTTATATGATAAGATGCTTACTAGTAATATCAAAGATCAACCATCAGAAATCCTGCCAGCATTGACCAAGGTGATGAAAAACAAAGATCATTAAGGGACCACTATTTAAAATGATAGGGAAAAATCCCTAATGTTTTTTTTTACCCTTTGTACCAAAACTGCAATTATTAATGCAGCTCCTAAATCTACAGGCCATGGGGCTACATAAACCTTAGAGAAGATTTTTTGGGATTACTACTGGTCATTACTTAACTTTGACGCCACGGATACTCTTGCTTGGTGTGCATTGTGTCAGGAACACAAACCCTATAACAAATCAAATATCTTCCAACCAGTTTTGCCAAATTTGCTTGGCACACTATACCCATTGATGTAATAGGGGTTGTTACACACAAGTACTGTAAATATCTATTATATTATTATAACTATCAATTAAATGACTTGTTGGGTGGAAATCCATGCTTTAACAAAGTTGATGCCATCATTACTGCTAAGTTTATAATGTAACAATTAGTATATTGCCATGGTTGCCATCAAGTTATTTTAACAAATAACTGAAGAAAGTTTAAAATGTATGTCATGTCCAATTTAAATGAGTTGAGGAAAATACAAGGAGTACTGATGGCGCTTTACCATCCAGAAACAAATAATATGGTCAAAAGACAAAAGGAACCTTAGCCACTAATTTGAAGAAGCTCATCTGGTAAGACTTTCACTTGGTTAACTTTTTTATTGATGGAAACAATTGCCTATAATTTAAGCTACCATTGAAAAATGGTCACACCTTTGAACTACCCCATGGCGTCAGGCTTGTTTGCCACCAATTTTATATACTGCTTTGGAACAAGTTCAGATATGAAGCTTTTACACTATTTGAAGGGCTTGAAAAAATTCAATAGGATTAAAGTCCTCCGCTTATGCTAATACTCTTAAGCAGAAGATTAAAAAAATATGAAGAGCTAAAGTTGCCAGCTCTTCCAACTTTTGACGTTAGCAATAAAGTCAGTTAAAGAGACACCCACAGCTTTGGATTATGGAATAAAATAAGGTTTAATTTGCCCATTAAAGGTCAGCAGAAAGTCATAATTAGATGCCTATACCATTAAGATCTTTTAGATGGACATATAGTGAATTTGGTGCATGTAAGTTTCTAATCTTGCAGATAATTAGCAAAATGATGCAAAAAAAGAAAAAGGATTGTTGTTTGTCTATTCATTTTGTACTAATAGTCAACTATCTGTTGATTACAGTTTGTACAATTTCATTACTTTCTTCTTCAATAAATGACGACTATTTACTTTAATAGCTCTGCCATCATCTTTATAAAATGATGAGTGATTTAATTTTCATCGCTTCTTAAAGGACAGGGGGTTTTACCAAGGCCTCCTTTCATGTTGGCAAAGATGAACCACGTTAATTTTGTATTTTAATCCTTAGCTTGTTGTCTGTAGAGGATCTTGTTTCAATAGACATGTTGGAAGAAGATAATTTGGGTAAGCTGGGGAATGTGCTGTGATTTTAACCAGATTATGCTTTTCCAGTATGTTCCAAAACTAGTGTTCTTTTTAATTAAATGCAATTACTAATCTATCTTAGTTATGTTCTCTAGACTACCAATTGGGAAGTTCAAAAATGGATTAATATTTAATCAATCAATTAATTATGCTAGTTTCATGACTAGACTTGCTAGAAATACATTATTAATTGCCAATTACTTTTTTATGATATTAGTGTTAACTTTTGGTGGTACTGATTGGATTTGCTGAGCTGGTTGCACAGGTTTAAAACCAATGAACAATATATTGGCGATATGAGAATCACCAATCATTGATAAATAACAATAAAGTAATAAATAAGTAGCTATGCTCTGATGGATACCAATTTAAATAGTATAAAATAACGGATTACTTCTGCTAAACCCTTTTCTTTCCCTCCACAAAGCTGTTACTAAATTTAGTGGCGATGTTCAAAGGAGGTATTCCACCGAATTCTGCTATAAATATCCCTGATAACTCACATTAAACAAAACGCCCAAAATGGATAGATCAATTAAATTGTACCTGACAAAATATCCAACCAGGTGGGCAGCAAATATTGCTATCCCTCCATGCCGGATATGGAGGGGGGATTGGGGGGCTCGTCTTCAGCTGCATCCATCTCATTCCAGAGTAGGGTGCATGTTAAGGCAGATAGTGTGGGGCATTGGCGGCATGGGGTTCAATATCCTTGATGACTGGAACTTCCAAATAGTTGCCAGCCATCATTATACCAACAGTGCATTTTCCCAAAGCGTCTTCAGCTTTAAGGTGGGTGTCTGGGAATTTAACAAACGTGGCAATGTTGGTTCAGGTTTTTGCTTTCAGATTCCATGCTACTTTATCACGTTCTGGATGGCTTTAGTGACGTTTTTGTGTAAAGTTTTCATGTTGATCTTACTTTGTGGAGTAAGATTTATGGGGATGACA